>VDFB02348555.1:0-20162 GCA_007258455.2 Sequoia sempervirens
TTAAAATAGAATTTCTATTTTATTTTATTTTTTTTTCATCACTTTCCACTATAATTAAATAATTATTTCCGCCTTATTTAATTATTGATTATCCTCTTCTTCCATAAATTAAATAAATTTAATTTATTTAATGACTTACTAATTTGTCCTTTTCTCCCACTTTTGAATTAAATCATTATTTTATTTAAAAAGTCAACTTTTCCCTCACTTGTCATTTTTCTCTACTTTGTAATGAGATAATTTTTTCCAATTATTTTATTTAAAACGTCTGATTTTCCCTCCACTATTAAATAATTATCTTAATTATTTTTCCCTCACTTGTCTTTGTCCTCCTCTTTTTAATGAGATAATTGTTTCCAATTATTTTATTTAAAAGGTCAGCTTTTCCCTCCACTATTAAATAATTATCTTAATTATTTAGTAATTTGTATTTTTCTCCTACTTTTTTCAATTATAATGTGAAATGGTAAAAAATTGCTGGTCTCTCTTTCACCTTTAGGGTTTTGGACCTAAAAGGAGAGAGTCAATCTTCACACACTCACTCAAGAACAAACCCTTGAGATTTCAAAGCAAAGGAGATTCAAATATTGAAAAGGGACTATCCTAAGGGTTGAATGAGATCTAATGAGGGGTTCACCACCCAGTTTAGACTTGGAAAAAACAATGCAATGCAATATGAAATGCTAAATGAACTCTAAATGATGTAGAAAGATGAGCAAAATGCAACAAAAAGTTATGAGATAGAAAGTGTGCACCTAGAAGACTGAAGAAGGAAGAATGGAGGTATGAATTACTAAAAAATATGCTATCAAGGTTGACTGGGACTCATTTTCCAAGCTAGGAAAATTAGTCTATTTTTTGGGAAAATATGTAAAAATAGGTTTCAGCCAAAAGGGTATCCAAATTTGTAAAAATATTTGTTAGGCCTCTATAGTGGGACTCATTTTTCACTTATGGCCAATTAGTCCACTTCTACTTTTTTGAAAGTTTAAGACCTAATTATGTTCCTCTCAGTTTTCTCTGGTATTTTTTGATTGGTGTTTGGATCTGAAATTGTAAATTACAACCTGTAGGCTTTCTCCAAGCTTCTCCAAGGCTTGATGACAAATTTTTCAACTTTGATCACTTTAAAAAATTTCTCCAATATTACTCCTTAGGAAATCTACAGCCTAGCCCTAGAAATCACACACAAGAAGAGGGGAAAATGTTGTGGGGTTAGTGAATAGTGGTTTTCCTTGGTCAAAACCCTTATTAATAATTAAACCTTTAAATGAAAGAAAATATGAAAGGAGAATGATGAATGAACAAATAGAAATGTTGCAACTCACCAAACCCTAGCAATAAGGTGCTACAAAAGTGCTTGAAATGGTTGCAATGGATGTGGTTCTTGAATATTTCTTGAATGATTTTGATCTTGCTTGAAACACTTTCTTGAATCATAAACTCTACATCACAATTGTTACAATAATAATAAACATGAAGAATGCAATCTTTGACATGATGATTGGCACTTGAATAATGCTCTAAAATACTTGATAATCTTCCCTTGAAATGCACTTGAATGCTCTTGTGAATGTTTGAAATGCTCTTGTGAACTCTCTTGAATTCTAGGTGAGAATATGAGTGAAAGAACCTTGTGTTTTTGCCCAATTATGCAAGAATTCCTAAAATTACAACAATACAAGCCAACATCAGATCTAGTAGACTAAAATCCTATTGAAAATTTGAATTAAATTTGAATTTGGGCCACATGGGAGTCATTCACTCAAGGTGATGAATGAGTCCCATCAGGCATAATGTATGTGGCCAAAAATGAAAAGTTCTTAGAAATGTGTAAAAAATGGTTCGGGGCCAAAAGATCCAGGTGGTACCTATTTACTCAAGGTGGAAAATGAGTCCCAGACACTAAATATAGGCCACACAATCCAAGAACACCTAAATTATTATTAGTCAATAATTGATGTTAGAATTATCCTCAAAAAGATGCAATAAATGAGGCTTGTGGATGCAAAATAGGGCCAATTAAAGCATAAGAAAGCCTAATTATTAATGAAAAGCCTGGATAAATGTGAAAGTGAGTTACAAAACTTTACAAAACTCCAAAAAAGGAAATTTTAAAATTGATTTTGATTAAAATTATATTTATTATGCTTAGTTAATTGATAAATCTTTAGAAAAGTGTGAAAGTGTGTTACAACACTTCTCAACACTTTAACAAGGCATCATTAAATTATATTAGTTCACAAGGTCCCAAGACCTAATGTGAATGTTTTATCCAAATTAAAACACTAAATCAAGGCAACATTAAGGAAAAATCCACAAGGATGACCCAAACAAGTGTGAAAATGTCAAAGGGATCCATTTTACTACACTACATTTAGCCCCCAGTTTAGTGAGAGGATGAACTTGGTTCAAAATCACACCAATGTAGACAAACACACATAAAGAGCAGTTCAAATGTATGAATGCTAGCAAGATGAGATGACAATGATCAAGAGGGGTGATCAAGCCCCTAGAATCAATATCCCATGACAAACCAACATAAGCACAAGGAAACACACATGGGAATGATATAAAGAAAAGTGAAAAGGAAAAAGCATACACTGCCAAATAAGAGAAAAGAAAAGGTGAAATAAAAGAATCAAATTAAGCTTCAACTATTTTTCCATCACAATGTAGATAAGATCTAAATTGTTTGTCTAGAAAAAACATACTCACTCTAAGGCAACAAAACTCCTAGCTATCCGCTGGGTGAGAATTCCTAAAAGGTGAGAAACATACACTCATTTCTAGTATGCACTCACACACACACAAGTGGCTATGGGGAAAGTCATGCCTCAGTCAGGATTCCTACTCAACTATACCAAAGTTATACCTCTTGATAACTTTAATAAGGCACCACACAAAAATGATTTTCAAGCTTCATGAGGCAAGAAAAATTCATTTGCTTGGAGCTCATGAACAAACAAGATGGCTTGATAGGAATGTAAGCTATGTTATGAAAAGTGGCCATTTATATACAAATGAAAAATAGGGAACATTCAAAGGAGTCTTTCTTAGTTCATGTGGGGTCTTTAACTTAGGGAACATTGTGCCTAATGTTTCCAAGAGAAGACAAATAAAAGAATAGAAAATTCACAACATAGGGGATAAAGTTTGTTTCATCAAGCCACCAAGAGGAATATAATATGCTGAGAGAGATCATTCTCTTGAGGGACATCACACCCAATGTCATGCACAAAGCTAGAAACACATCATATGAAATAAGAAAACTGCACCAAAAACTAAAAAAAATAAAATTGCAAAAGAATAATGTCAATGTATGCCCCCACTTTAAAGAAATTTCTAAACACCATGTTGTGAGAAATTACTTTAAAGTAGCAAATGAAAAGTGAAAATTGAGAAGACATGAGAGCCAACTTGGAAAGCCCTATGCCAATTCACATGTTTCTAAGTAAAGTTGTGCCATGTAAGAGAAAAAGTAAAAGGAGAGAGGTTTCTCCCAAAATAAAAACACCAAACACATAAGGGATCTATGGATTTGAGGTTAGTATGTTCTTTGCTACATTGTTTTTACAAAGCTAGAAACTATCATCATCCCTCAAATACACATAAAACTAGAAGAATGATAGAAAGAAAGAAAAAACAAAGAATTTTTTTTTGGGTCAACATGGAAGAGAAATAGGGTGACTCGACATCTTGCATCATCCCCAAAAAGAAAACACAAGACAAATAAAAAGAGGAAAATAAAAGGAAAGGAAAAAGAAAAGAATTTTGGGTCAACATGGAAGAGACATAGGGTGTCTCGATGCCTTGATTCATCCCGAAAAGGAAAACACAAGACAAATGAAAAGGAGATAAAGATAAAAAGCAAAATAGATGTACGACATAGAGAAGAGTGAAGGTAAAAATAGAGGAATGTCACAAAGAGAGAGAACCATCAAATAGAACATCTCAGGGGATCACATTACGCACATGCAATCACACAAAATAAAATGAAAAATAAATAATGTAAAAGACTAGTCAGATAAATGCGAGTCAACCTATGATCAAGTCATCTGCCTCCCAATCTCAGCCTATATAACCAGAAGGTGAACAACATAGCTAAGGGGTAGTTGAAAATGTGTTACTAGTACAAATCTATCAACTTCTTGCCCCCACTAAGTGTGAGACAAGAATGAGCCAAGGTAGGTGATGAGATAGGTCATGTAATATTGAGAATAGAATATTCTAAAACTATTACATGACAAGGGGTGAAACAATATTGGCTAGGAAATCACACAATGGCAATCATTTCCATCAAAGTGAAAGTTTTTCAATACTAACTGGAATACACAACACTCATCATTATTGTGTTTGAGAGTTTGATGATATGTGTAATGTGGAAATTTTGCATCTTTAGGATATAACACTAATCTATTCATACGTGGTAATGTTATTAATTCTTTGTTTAAAAGCAATTGTAGTTTTCTTTCACTTTTAGGTGGTGGACAAGGAAACTTTAGTTTTTGTAACTTGTAAGTCCTCTTGCATTTTCTAGATTCACCCATTTCTTGAATTGAATGCAGGGGAGGGCGGCCCAAGGTGATCCTCTCATCCTTGTCATTGTTATGAGTGATTGGTTGTTCTTTAGGAAGAATGAAACTCATATCAAGAGGGGAATCAAAGATCATCGTACCATCACTTTGAAGCCTTAGATATTCTCTAGGAGGCTTTTTTTTTTTGAGAGGGATCTTGATAGCCTAACCCCTTCATATTTTCATCAGTTGGTATTTGATATAGGATTTGATGAATTTCATGTTCACTTGTTGTATCACATCCTTATTTTCTCAAGATTGTAAATCATTTTCCATATATTTATTCTAAATTGATGGGAGTGTTTGTTACTTTGTTATCATAAAATGGTTAAGTGTTTGCTTGTCTAGTGGAACTAGGTTCACCTATTGTAGGGAACTTATGTTCAACTTTTGTTTCAGGATGTAAGTAACCAAACATCTCAAGAGGTGGTATTGTAGGAAGGTCTGGTTGTTTCATGGATGGATATAAGGATGCATTATCTTCAAGGTTATTAAGACAATAATTTAGGAGCTTATTCATGTTGTCAACATCTTCTCCAATGATGTCAACATCATGAGGAGGACATGCATTAGGAGTTGAGTGAGTATGAGTGAGTTCAATTTCATTAGGGTCATTTCCAAAATCACATCTTGATACATCCACTAAGGACTTTAATGACATCTAAAGCTTGTTAAAGCACATATCCGTGATGAAAAATTTAGATTGTAAGCTATGCAACAATGTTGTAAATGCAATATTGATTTTAAGCAATGAACAAGAGGAGTGAATTTAAACAATACAATGAATTGAATGAAATGAAAATTCTACAAATTGAAATAGAAAGGTAACAAAAAAAAACTAAAACTTAGAAAATGAATTTTAAATAATAGAAAATGCACTACAAAATGTGCAGAGGGACTAATTCACCCAAGGTGGTGAATGAGTCCCAACGATAATTTAAAAAAATAAAAAATTAATTAATTGAATTTTATGCTTTTTATGTTTTTTGAGATATGGCTAAGATGCAAATGCAAAATTTGATTAATTTTGAATGAAATTTAAATTCAATAATACAAGCTAAATGAGCTTATCACTAATGAAAAATTTACAACCACATAATGCAAATTAACCATTGAAAAACCTAATGCAATGTTAATGAAAACTAAATCTAGGATGTAAATGCACTCCAAATAAGAATTATGATTCTCTATATGCATGTTCACCAAAATGAAATGGTGAAAAGTTTTGGGTCTCTCTTTCACCTTTAGGG
Organism: Sequoia sempervirens; assembly: GCA_007258455.2. Lineage (NCBI taxonomy): Eukaryota > Viridiplantae > Streptophyta > Pinopsida > Cupressales > Cupressaceae > Sequoia > Sequoia sempervirens. The sequence continues at coordinate 5,828 of VDFB02348555.1, forward strand.
TTTTGGACCTAACAGGAGAGAGGAAATCTTCACACACTTCACTCAAGAACAAACCCGTAAGATTTCAATGCAAAGGAGATTGAAATGTTGCAAAGGGACTGTCCTAAGGGTGGAATGAGATCTAATGAGGGGTTAACCACCAAGTATAGACTTGGAAAAGATAATACATGCAATATGAAATGCTAAACTAACTCTAAATGACCAAGAAAGATGAGCAAAAAGCAACATAAAGTTATGAGATAGAAAGTGTACACCTGGGAGACTAAAGAAGGTAGAATAGAGGTATGAATTGCTAAAATATCTATTGTCAAGGTTGATTGGGACTCATTTTCCAAGCTAGGAAAATCAGTCCAGTTTCTGGGAAAATGTGCAGAAACAGGTTTCAGCCAAAAGGGTATCTAGATCTATAAAAATATTTGTTAGGAATGTACAATGGGAGTCATTGACAACTTGTGGTGAATTAGTCCACTTTTTCTTTTTTGAAAGATCGGGACCTGATTCTATTCATCTCATTCTTCTCTACTCTTTTTGACTAGTTTCCAAATCAGAAACTATAAATTGCCACCTGTATGCTTTCTCAACGCTTCTCCAAGGCTTGATGACAACTTTTGCAAATTTGATCACTTGAAATTTTTTCTGTAATCTTGCTCCTTAGGAAATATACAACCTATCCCTACAAATCACAAACAATTAGAGGGGAAAATGTTGTGGGTTTAGTGAATAGGGATTTTCCTTGGTGAAACACCTTGTTGATAATTAAACCTTGAAATGAAATAAAATATGAAAGGAGAATGATGAATGGAAAAATATAAATGTTGCAACTCACTAAACCCTAGCAATAAGGTGCAAAAAATGTTCTTGAAATGGCTACAATGGATGTAATTCTTTAATCTTTTTTGAATGATGTTGATCTTGCTTAAAATACTTGCTTGAATCATAAACTCTACAACATGATTGGTTTTGATAAAGGAAAAAAAGGGTTTTACAGAGACCCGAAACCACAGAGTATATAGAAACTAAAAAGATTAAGCATTAATGAATCCAAAACAAAAGGGATACAAAATAAATGATCCAAGAAATCACATCAACCCCCAACCCAAGGCCAACAAGGGCCACTAATAAAGCCCAACCAAAAAAATAGCAGTAGAAACAACCCATAGCTATCCTAGGGAGTTTAGAGCATCAAAAACCTTAGGTTTGAGAATGTGCATGTATTGTGTACACTTTTTTAGGGCCTGAACCATATGGGGCATAGGAGGCACCTTCCTCTTCAGATTATCTACAACATAATTGTTAGCACAATAACAAACATAAAGAACGTAATCTTTGACATGATGATTGGCACTTGAAGAATGCTCTAAAATTCTTGATAATATGCCCTTGAAATGCACTTGAAGGATCTTGTGAATTTTTGAAATGCTGCTATGATCTCTCTTGAATTCTAGGTGAGAATATGAGTGAAATAACCTTGTATTTATACCCAATTATATAAAAATTCCTGAAGTTAAAACACTACAAGTCGATATCAGATCTAGGAGAATAAAATTTCATCAAAAATTTAAATTCAATTTGACTTTGGGCCACATGAGACTCATTTTCCTAAGGTGGTGAATGAGTCCCATCACGCATAATGTATGCGACCTAAAATGAAAAGTTATTAGGAATGTGTAAAAATTGGTTCGGGGCTAAAAGATCTAGGTGGGACCCATTCACCCAAGGTGGTGAATGAGACCTAGAGACTAAATTTGGGCCACACAAGCTAGGAATACCTAAATTATGATTGGTCAATGATTGGTGTCGGGATTATCCTAAAAAAGATGCAATAAATGAGGCTTGTGGATACAAAATAGGGTCAATTAAAGCATAAAAAGTCCAATTATTAATGACAAGACTAGAGAAATGTAAAAGTGAGTTACAACACTCCAACTAAGGAAAATTAAGATTGATTTTGATTAAAATTATATTTATTATGCTTAGTTAATTGATAAAACCCTAGAAAAGTGTGAAAAGTGTGTTACAACACTTCATAACACTTTAACAAGGCACCATTAAATTTCATTAGTTAACAAGGGCCCAAGACCTAATGTGAATGTGTTATCCACATTAAAACACTAAATCAAGACAACATTAAGCCAAAATCCACAAGGAGGACCCAAATGAGTGTGAAAATGTTAAGGGATCCATTTTACTACACTATATATTTTTATTTAATTAAAAAGTCATCTTACCTTTTTCTTCTATAATTAAATTATAATGTTTCCATTATTTAATTATTCACTTTCCCTCTCAAACTAAATAATTTTTAGAATTATTTAGTTTTCTCTTTTCTGTGTTTTTTCTCTCTATCAGTGTCATCCTTATCTCTTCTTGTCTCATTTAATTACAACCCTTGATTGAATTATTTTATTCAATCTTAGTCATTCATTTCTTATCTTTTCTCTAACCCTATCAACTTTCTTTCTTTACCATTGATTAACATCATTTATTCTTATCCTTTCATTTACATTTGGCTTTCTATACAAGACATATGTCATTATCATTTTGATAGATAAAGTTTATGCACAAGTACATGATGCTTATGGAGACAACTATCTTTGATATTTTTCTATCATATACATTAGGAAACTATTGCATACTCAAATTTGAGGGCATTGAGCACATTCAATCAAAATGGAGGACAATGGAGGTCAAACAACCATGACATAGGGGATATTTACTTCATGTTTATATTTATATGTTGGATTGTGCTCTATTGTTGATTTAGGGATTTATAGGTTTAGTTTTGATGCTTTAATACTTCAACCTTAAATTTTACCCTAGATTGCATTGGTGAACCTGATGTGAATTTGACAAATTTGAAAGATTTTGCAAGAAATTTTGATTTTTACAAGTTATAGGTATGGAACAATGGATTTGAAGCTTGAAATGATGTAACTAATTTTATTAGAAAGCTACAACTATGAATTCATGTGACACATTTGCTTCATATTTGGGGAAAATCATTATAGGGCTTTATTTCTTTAGTTTTTAGGCTATTTTTTGGGTTTTTGGTTTTAGTTTTAGGTTCTAATGAAGTAATTGCATCATTTTTACCTCATTATTTCTCAAAAAATTTCTTGGTTTAAGTGATTTTATAGGTTTTAGCTCATGGGTATGTGTAGGATTATGATGGGCCAAAAAGTGGCGATATGATGGTATGTGGCTAATGACCTTTTTTTTACCCAAAATTGATGAAATGAAAAGGGTTTTTAAAGGAGCTTCTCATCTTTCCATTAATATAAATTATGCTTTACTTTGAATTTAATAAATAATTATCATTCATTTTCTACTTGAATTACGACTAAAGTCCTGATTGATGGGTTGATTGAAAAACATCTATAGCTTACAAATGAATCTATCACATTTTTTGAATTTGAAACATGTGTCACATTTTATACTTCACATAATATAGGATTAAGAAAAAAGAAAATTGAATTTCAAGAAGTTTTGACGAAGTCAAGGTGGTCCGACATATGAGTTTTTATATTTTTTAAAATTTATAATAAAAAATCAATTAATTATTTACTTGGAAAAAATTACAAAAAATATGCATCACATCTGACATGAATCCTCCTTATATATAAAATCTTATTAAAAAATTATCATTTTATTGTGGTTAGGTGGTCGAACACCTACTTATTTTTTTCTTTGAAATTCAAGTACTATTGCATTGAAATTTCAATTTTAAAAATAGATTTTTTAAAATAAACATAGTAGTTTAGAAACTACTTTCAATTTGCTACATATTCTATTCTTACATATTTTTGAAATAATATAGATAACTTATTCAAATTTTTATGTCACATTCCCTAACTTTGATTTTTTTGAATTTTTCACCACTTAAGGGCCTGCTATTTCCATGATGATCTTGCACATACCCTCCTTTTGTATTTTCCCCCATTTCTTCAAGTGTAAATATAACTGCATAGGGGTTGAAATGAAATCAAATACTTTATTAAAATAAAAATTGAAATGTAATGTGACCAGTTGATAGCGTGTTTTCTCCCTTGATCTTATAAAAGGGAATTCAAGGCTATTGTGTAGGGGTCTTTGAAAATATTTGGTTGGTCTTTGGTAGTTTTAGCAAATATTTTCATGAAGTTTAACAAGCATAGAATGGATATAGAATTACTCATTGAGTCTTAGGTTATGAGTCTATATCCATAATCAACATAAATATTTTGCAACAATTATAGCATTTGGAAATTGATAATGGAAAATTTCGTGTAGATCATCTCCTATATATTTGTTCATGAATCAACAATAAAATGATAAAGGATTGTTTTATTGGTGTCCAATTAATATGGCTGGATGTGTGTTTTCATTTCTTCTTAATTCAAGTAGTTGACTAAAATGCTTTAATGCATTCACTGGTTTGTGAGTTAATTCATAGGATCTTTAAGTATGCTATGTCTGGAAACTTTGAGTTATGAATTTGCAAAGCAAATCCATAATAGTCTATAAATTTGAGTTCCTTTGTTAGTGCATTACAATATGTTGTGAATTTGACCCCATCACCCTAGGATAATGGATTGATTCTATAAATCAAGTAAATTCAAACATATTTGATAAACCAAATCATGTCAAAGAACAAATCATCTAATTAAAATCATACTCATAATAATGATGGTTGTTTTATTTTTTATTCAAGTTGTCCATTTGCTTCTCCAAGTTATAAAGGCGTAAAGGATTTTCCAATTCTTTGCAAATTGTCACTTGTAAAGTCATAGATATGAGAATGTTTTTGCTTAATATGTGATGTACATGGAGATCTTATGAAGGAATGTTATAAGTGCATTGTGGGATCACCCTCTTGGGTCTTGCGAAACCTGAAGAACACGAGGAAAGCTTAAGTTTTTTCTATCATTCGTTGGCCAACCCCTTTTAGGTTGCTAGTAATTGGAATTGGAAAATCCATAGGATTTCTTGAAGATCTGGATAGTATTTAAAAAAGCCAACAATTATTTGCATAATTTTTTTCCCCAAATGGTCTAGTAAGTTATTTTGAGATTTGTGTGTTTTCTTTGGGGGAGCACCTTGTATGGTTAGCTCAGTTCAATGGGTATTTATGAAACATTATAGATATTTCTTGATAGTAATGGTATTGACATAATCATCTGAAACTCGAATGTGATGTATGGTAGTGTAATCAAATTTGGGATTAGTATAGTTGACTGAATTATTGTTCCTAGAACCTGAATTGGAGGCCTTCCCTTTTCCATGGTCATGTAATGGATCCATAAATACTTTATGATCACTTTTAGAGGACTATTGTTGTCCATTGACTTCTATGATACCATTTTCAATGAGATCGTAAATGATGTTTTTCAATTTTCTACATGAAAAATTTTAGTGTCCTTTGGTGTGGTGATAGAAAAAGAGGAATTTTAACCCCACCATGAAGGTTTGAATTTCCCTGGGTCATATAGTTTTACCTCATGAAGTGTAATGACCTTATACTACAATATTTGTTTGAGGAATGATTCAATGGGCTCCCCTAAGTGAGTATACCTGCGTCTTGTAGGAAATTGCCTTTGAGTGATTTGAAGGGAATTTTTTGTTTGATCTTGAACATGAGGTGGGTTGTTGGATGTGTTAGGTCCCCTAAGTGTGATTTTAGGACCAATTTGTACTGCCTTTCCATTGACAACTCTGTCATTGGTGATATTTTTGTTGCAGGCCGAATATTCTCTCTTGTCATTTGAAGTGTTTTGGGCATTTTGTATTGTTTTATGTCTTAAGCTTTCCTTTAGCCATGAGGGACTTCTCAAGGATGATTCTTTTTTCTAAAATTTCAACAAACATGGTGCAATAATGGGTTTGTAGTCAAAGTTTCAAATTTGTGATCAAATTTTCCACAAACATGATGATATTTTATGGTTTAGGAATGTCAATAGGATAGTGGCTAGCCAAGATCCTCCATCTTTGGAAGAACATTATGAAGAAATCACCCTCTTCTTGTTTAGTGTGACATAAGGTGGCAATGGTGATACCATTTTCAATGTTAAAGGAAAAGTGGGTGATAAACTTGTTAGATAGTTCATCCCATGATCAAATACCTATAGGTACATGGGTGACCCATTCTAGGGCTTATCCTATGAGACTCCTCAAAAATAGTCTCATTAGATATGTTTGTTCAAAAGAAATTTCAATCAAGGCCATGTGCAAATATCTCACATGCTCAATGTGATTTATTTTTACTCTATATTTGGGTAAAGTTTGCATGACATAATGAGGAGGAAAGGGAGGAATGTATAATGCCCTATCAAATGGGTAGGGGCATAAGTCATAGATAGAGTAAGTCTTCTTATTTGAAAATTTCATGGTTTCCAATTATTTTGTTAGGCTAGAATTTTTTCAGCTAGGACATCATATTGAGTGAGTGATGTGTGCACAACATTTGTAACAACATTTTGATAAGGACCCATGTTCATATTTCACAATCCAATGTGTGTGTTGGATGTACTAGTGTTGACTCTAGGTATATATGGTATGTTTTGAGTTGGGATGTTATGGATGTATGATGGGATTTTATTTTGGATATGGGAGATTTGAGTTTGAATGTGTGAGGTTTGTGGAATGTTTGTATTGAATTTTGTTTGGAAAGGATTGGAAGTATTTTTACCTTATTGTATTGGTTCAATTGGAATGGCCCTTTTGTATTTTTTTATTGGATGATAATTGTGTTAAGAACTTGGGATGTATTGGTATTGGTATTGTTTTTCTTGGCTCCATGAATATGAATTTTGTCCTCTTATTTTTTCAAAAATAATTTTATAATGTGTCATTCACAACACTAGATGTTCCAAATAGAGTAGATGTATAACCAAAAGGTTTTGACATGGCTTGTGTCATATATTGTTTCATAGGTTGTGTTCCAAATATGGACATGTGGATTGTGGTGGAGTCTTGTGTAGACCATCCTAAAGGAATGGAAAAATTCACTTGTGTGATGGATCCACTACAAGTAGATGTGTTATGTCCTTTGATTTGTTTATTTGGGGTTGGTTCTGCCTAAAGTGTGTGCACATGAAAGCCATGGGGTAATTTGGCACCATTATGCAAAATTTTGGCCAAGAATCCTTGAGGGTATAGTGCAACTATTTCATCCACAAATCACGTCACATTGGAGTGTTAGGATATTACTTCTATCTCATCCTTAGTTATTTCTATGGTCTTATATTTTTCAAAAGTATTATAAGGTATAGTTACTTCATTTGAAGAGGACCCAAAGTTTATGTTACTAGTGTGGTTGTAAATTTCATCATCACCATCATGGAAGAATTCCATGTCTTTTCTCTTCCTTTGTGACCTTGTTTCGACCATAAAAAGACTTGCAAGGGGAATGAATGTTTGATATGATTTCTAGGAAATGACAATGCAAATATTTGATTTAAGCCTAACATATGTAACCTAAGCTATGTTTTTTTATCTTCAAGATATAAAGGATGCCTAATGATGATACCAAGATAAAGAGTCAAAGTGAAAAAAGGTCAAGATTGTAGATAGGATAGTTTCACAATGATCAAACCTATGGTATGTCTAAAGTATGAAAGTAGACAATGCTTTTGGATTTTTCAAGATATAAGGGATGCTTAATGATGATACCAGCCTAAAGAGTCAAAGAGACAATAGACAAGATTGTAAATAAGTTAGTGTCACAATGATCAAAATATGAAGTAGTTCTATGACTAAAGGATGCAAGATATAATGTCACTATGATGTTGTGATGGGATGGACCTAATATGAAGACTAAATACCTTTGGTAAACCTATAGTAAAGGTTGCTAATCAAAGTAAGATAGGAAAATAAAAAAATATGATTATCGATGACCTTAAGAATGAAAAAGACTAAAATTACAAGTTCACAAGGTGTTCTCAAACAAGACTTGTGAGTTGAGGAACCAACCTAAAGGAAAAAGGGAAAAATTAATTGTTTTGAAGGATAAGGTCAAGATAATATGAATTTGTAGCTATGGTATGGTATAAGTCTGATAAACTCCCTAATCTAAGGTCTGTAAAAGGTTTACGCAAGCTAAAGTTTGACTTATGATGATAATGACTAATGCAAAGGTGGGTCTAAAGATGAAATAAAAAATGATAGAATCTGAAAGTTCCAAGTCTAAGGTTTGAGAGCAAGAATGTACATAGGAATTGATAAGAAAGGATGATGATTCAAATTTCCATAGAAAATTTCACAACTAGCAAATGCGGTGTTATAGGAAGCATTTGTGGTGTTCTAAGTATTATTTGCGGTCTTTTGGTTTTTATCATTCATAGTGTTTTGAGGTTCAATTTTGGTTAACAATGACAATTGTGGAAAAAACTTGTTTTTTTCCTAAGTTGATTGATTTTGACTCAATTTTTTATCTGATTTTTGTGAAGCTTGAATGAAAAACATTGTAAACTTTCTAAAAATAATTGTCTTGGTAGGTATGAATTTACAAAAGTGTGTTCACAATGTGTATGTTTGGAGACTATTCACCTCAATTACCAAAGGTATAGCACAAATAGAATAAAATCACGCACATAAGACAGTTTCCTATCTTATGATCATTGACCAATGGCATGACCATCAGGCCCATAGCTTGGAATCTCCTTTGACACAAGGGAGTGAAACCCTTTCAGGTTATGTATTGCCTCTTGTCTATGGAGTGGATAGATATGGGCCTTCTGGAATGGAAGGATGACCCAATCACCCTTTCCTTTGAAAGTTACAAGTCTAAATCAAGTAACTTATGCTTAGCCAAGGATTCCCATCTCACTTAAGGTAGCTGAATGGTGAGTAAATTTTTGGGTGCGGTGCTACATCCCTTGCGTTGAGCATGACACAAATAAATTCAATCATAAATGAGGGCTTCTAACTAGTTTGGTTCTTAGTTTCAACTAAGGGGCATGCAACCTCATGAGCATCCAACAAGACACTTAAGAATTTAACCTCACCTACTAGGGGAACTTATACGCAAAGGTACCTCCCTGTACTAATTGGAATTGTACAAAGAAATCTAATAGTATAATGACTTGATGTTTCATCTAATCCTTTTATACATGAACTTGAGGGAAAAATTGGTTGGAGTCACCAAGGAGTTCTATGTATGGATGTGTCTCACTTGATAGGCCCCTCTAAGGGTAAAACAAAAGCAAGAAAAACAAAATGATTTTTGTCTCCAAGATCACACAACGTGTGAGGAGAGAACATACACAATGTGAACTTGACTTACACTAGCATGGTGTTCATTAACCTTAATACAACCATATGTGTGGCTGATAGTGAAAATTTCAAAAGATGTTTTTGATTCTCAAGATCACCAAATGGTGTGAAAGAAGAGCATAAACACCTTAAGAAAAACACAAAATGACAAGACAATAAAGATAATGGTTTATTTTAGGCCCACAAATAAAAATGTGAGAAAAGACACTTGATGCAAAATTGTTGTTAAGTTTAAAGCCAATGAATGTAGAAAATGCAAGGTTAATTTTAAGCCCAAATGATTGAGATAATTTACAAGTTCTCAATTTTAAACCTTATGAGAGATAAATCAAGTTGTTGCGAATTTTAAACATTATGAGTGAACATGCAAGTTGTAAATTTTAAACCTTATGAGTGAGATAATGCACATTATTGTAAATTGTAAACCTTATAAGTGAACGGGTATGTGCAAGATCATGATGGGCCAAAAAGTGATGATATGATGGGTATTTGTAGGGTATGTGGCTGATGATTTGTTTTACCCAAAATTGATGAAATGAAAAGGGTTTTTAAAGGAGATTCCTAGCTTTCCACCAATATAAATTATGCTTTACTTTGAATTTAATAAGTAATTATTATTCATTTTTTATTTGAATTATGACTAAAGTCCTAATTGATAGGTTGATTGAAAAACATTTATAGCTTTCAAACGAGGATCACATTTTTGGAATCCAAAACATGCATCACATTCTATGCTTATATAATATAGGATTAAAAAAAGAAAAATTGAATTTCATGAAGTTTTGACCAAGTTAATGTGGTCAAAGATATGATTTTTTATATTTTTCAAAAGTTGTAATAAAAAATTCATAATTAATTATTTAATTGGAAAAAAATTATAAAACAATATGCATCACATCCAGACATGAGTCCTCTACTTATTTCTAAAATGTTATTAAAAAATAATATCATTTTATTGTGGTTAGGGTGGTCAGACAGAAACCTACTTATTTTTTCCCTGAAATTTAAGTACCACTACATTGAAATTTCAAATTTTCACCAGAGAAATAGATTAAAAAAAACCTAGTAGTTTAGAAACTACATTCAATTTGCTACAGATTCTATTCTTACATAGTTTGAAATAATATAGATAACTTATTCAAATTTTGCGTCAAGTTACCCTAACTGTTTTCTGAATTTTTTGCCACTTAAGGGCCTATTTTTTCCATGATGATCGTGCACATACCTAAGCATGCAAGTTAAATTTAACCAAATGAGTGTAAAAATATTGCAAAATGAGTCAATATTGCCACATAAGGGCTTGTTGTTTATATTGACTCATTTTGCAATATTTTTACACTCATTTGGGTAAATTTAACTTGCATGCTCGGGTATGTGCATGATCATCATCGAAAAAATAGGCCCTTAAGAATAAACAAGAACTATCAGGATTGAGCAACTTGACGATAAATTTGAATAGAATATCTACTCGATTCCAAAACGACTCAGAATCTGCCTGCAAGTGAATGTGATTCTAAACTACTGGGTTTATTTTTAAAAATACATTTGGTGAGATTAATTTCAATCTTGATATTGCCAAATTTTAGGTAAAAATAGTAGATGTTAAATGCGACCACCTAACTTCCTGACTTCAAACATTAATATATTTTATAATATTTTGAAGTAAGAAATGAAGACTTCATGTCTGTGTGATGCATATTTATAATTTTTTCCAGTAAATATAATTATGAATTTTTTATTACAACTTTGAAATATAAAAAATCATATGTTTGACCACGTGGCTGGTCAAACTTTCATGAGAACCGAGGCCACATTTTTTAATCTATATTATACTGGCGTCAAACAATAGATGTGTTTTGGATTCCAAGGTCGTTGAAAAAATGTTTTTCAGCTCGACCTATCATCGAGACTTTAGTCATAATTCAAATGAAAAATGAAGTAATAATTGTTTATTAAATTCAAAGTACTTTACGCCAATTTTGTATTGATTGAGCTAAATTATCCTTTAAGGAAACCTTTTCATTTCATCCAATTTTAGTGAAAAAATGTGAGTACGTATATACCCATTATATCGCCACTTTTTTGCCCATCATGATCCTGCACATACCCATTTGCTTATAACGTTTACAATTTACAATAATGTGCATTATCTCACTCATAAGGTTTAAAATTTACAAAAAATTGTATGTTCACTCATAATGTTTAAAATTGGCAACAACTTGCTTTATGTCACTCATAAGGTTTAAAATTGACAACTTGTAAATTATTTCAATCTGTTGGGCTTAAAATTAACCTTGCATTCTCTACATTCATTGGCTTTAAACTTAACAACAATTTTGCATGAAGTGTCTTTTCTCACATTTTGATTTGTGGGCCTAAAATAAACCATTGTCTAAGTTATTGTCTCGTGGTTTTGTGTTTTTCTTAAGGTGTGTATGCTCTTCTTTCACACCATTTGGTGATCTTGAGAATCAAAAGCATCTTTTGAAATTTGCACTATCACCCACACATATGGTTGTATTAATGTTAATGAGCACCATGCTAATGTAAGTCAAACGGGCATGTGCAGGATCATGATGGGCAAAAAAGTGGCAATATGATGGGTATGTGGCTGACAACTTGTTTTTTACCCAAAATTGATGAGATGAAAAGGGTTAATTTTAAGGGAGATTCTCAGCTTTCCACCAATATAAATTATTCTTTACTTTCAATTTAATTAGTAATTATTATTCATTTTCTATTCAAATTACGACTAAAGTCATGATTGATAGACTAATTGAGAAACATCTATAGTTTTCAAACGGTATCACATTTTCTGAATCCAAAACATGTGTCACATTCTGTGCGAACCCTTCTCCTAATACCTACAAAACAACATGAATAAATGAGTTAGACAAGGAATTACAAGCTAAAACAAGGATTCCCCATGAAATCCATTTGCAAATTCAAAATAGGAAATAAAATGATGAAGAACACAATAAAAAAGATAAAACTAGATTTAATTCTAATTTAAATAGCAAACATATGATCCCATGGGGGAATTGGTGCCAATTTGATGTGAAAATTGGCCCTTTCCCAATTCCTATGATGAAATATTGATGTGTTGAAGATGATCTTGATCCACTTTGATGAAAGATGATAACTCCAAGCCAAATCTACAAAAGAGCCTAGCTAAGAATTCAAATGATAGATGGTAATGGCTAAATATTTTAGCATAATAACTTTGCAATGTTTGTGGATGATAAAATGAGGAGAGAAGCTCTTTATTTATAGGATTTCAAGATGGATGAGTGTCCAAATTTGAGCAATGTGGGACTAACATTCATCCAATGATATGATGCCACTTGTCAATCTATGAATGGATGATGGATGTGCAAGATTTGGGGTTTGTGCATATAAATGCCAATATTTGAAATTCAAATTTATTGAAATGACATGCAAGAGGGAAGGGAAAATGCAATAAATGCCACATGGCTCAAGGAAAAGGACATGTAAGAGGTTTTAAATGCCTTGTTGGATGTACATGTTGACTTATAATTTTTGAATTCAAATTGAGAGAATACTCCAAAAGATGCCTTGTGAGGAAAATAGAGATTTAATAAATCAATTAAATATATTTTCATGTGCAACTTGCATTATCTAGAGGATGTGACATGAGATGAGGTTAAATTAATCAAGGGTTAGTTAATTTAACAGGAGATTAGATGATGTGACTTATTTGACTCAGATTTATGGATTTATTTAAATCAAATAAGAGAGGAATATGATAAGAGGCTAATTAAATAAGGATTTTGATTCATTTAATTAAAAGGGATGGTGTTAGATTAAATCAAATAAGGTTTTAATTTATTTAATTTAATGGATATACTTTAGAGATTTAATCAAATAAATTGATTATTTAATTAAATAGGGATAATTAGATCAGATGGATTGATTTAATTAACAAGAGAGATGACTTGATTAGATAAAATGATTTATTTAATTAAGAGACAAATATTAATGAATTTAATCAAAAAGGGAAATTTGATTAAATGGTTAGACCGAGGGATGATTCAGGGAGAAACGGTGTTAGTAAGTTAGGATCGAATGCATGATGTCAATTAGTATATTTTTGAGTCTACATTTTTCCCTTCTTTGAAGCAATGCACTCGTTGCATTGGTTCAAAGAATACTCGATCTCGATCAAAGCCAAAAATTTTTGATATTCAAAAACTTGCCCCATTGCTGCATGGCGAGAGAAAACATGCCATTATAATTCTCCCTCGAGAGATCAGACACAAATTTTATTTTTTTGGATGATCTCGCGAAAAATAAAAAGTGACAAAGTACCCGACAAGTCCTAAAGGGTCTGAGAGGCTAAAAACATGTCTAAATGCAATAAAACGATGAAAAACAAGCCTCAAATGGACAAAAATAGGTTTGGGGGTCCAAAACCCTAGCAGGACAGCTATTTAGGGTTTAAAAATCCTAATTTTTAGGCTTAAAAGGGGCCCGAGGGGTCACTTTCAAGTCATTTTCACACTTGTGCTAGCAAACCTTGAGATTCGAGCTCTGACCCTCTGGCGATATGGTGCAACAATAGCTTCCTCTACACATTTCAGACCGAGTTTGGACCTACCAGCGCCCACCTGGCATTGCGGCACCGGTATGTGACCCTTACCCAAGCTTAATTTTTTCATTTAATACATTTATTACTACTTTAAAAGAGATCTCGCCTCTAACGACGCTAATATAGCACCACTCGGCATTTGAACTATATCACTAATTGCCTTTTTGCGCCGCAGTAGTGTAGTTTGGAGTTTAGAAACTCCGCCCCTGGGCTCGGGCTCAGCAGGTTGGTTTGGGAAAAGTGTGCCGTGATGGCGCCCTTTTCATGAAAATTGAGATGTTGGGGATAAAGTGCACCGCAGCAGCGTTATTTGGCTCAATTTAGGGTCCAACATCAGAGTTTAGGGAAACCAAAACTACGACGCCATCACAAACTGCACCGCTTGAGGCAAGCTTGGAGCGTTAGGCCAAGAGTTTTTCAAAAATTTTAACATGCTGACTTACCCTAATGTAGGACAGGCCTAGGGAGCTTTACTCT
>VDFB02348556.1:0-43728 GCA_007258455.2 Sequoia sempervirens
CATTTTTGTACTCGCTTCCCATGACCTCTACTAGGACTTGGCATAATTAGTTTCAATGCATTTGGTCGATGCCCTTAGAGCTTAAATTGAGTTATTTTCCTTGGCACATTCTTTAATAAGGCCTTAGGTGGTTGTATAGCTCATATAAGCATTACTATTCCTTACTGTCCATTTTGTGGACAAACTAAATCCTTCAAGAACCTCTTCTATTTTTTTCCTATAGTGCATAAGGCTTGAATTGGATTTATGATTTCATTAGGCCTTTCAAATTGGCTCATTTTTCTTAGCATATGGCTTTTCTTGGATATTGGCTTTATTTCCCACACAAGTATACCTAGATTTTGACAGGATTTTAGGGTGGTGGAATTTCTCTTTAATATTTGGTTATTCTACTAATACTCACTATTCTTTGTATACTGAAGTCATGACTTACTCTAATGTGCTTATGTAGATTTGGGTGCAAACTAGTAAAATAGTACTTGGAAGTTATGTATCTATAAGAGTTGCTAGATCACTAGGGGAATTCCCCTTGCACTATTATCAAAGTTTCATGAAATCCCTCCTCTCCTCCTTGAGGGTTTCAATGTTGACACATCTAGCCTACTAGATGTGATAGTGAATCTCACTCCCATGTCACCCATAACTATCAACCCCCAACTTCTAGAGGCAGTGTAGTCCATGGTGGATGGTCTTTGCTTTCTAGGTTGCCTTCTACTTGATTGTGGTGCTCCTAGTTGGCCTAACCTTGGCAAGGTCCTCCACCTAGAGTTGGCCATTACTCGTGTCCATACTCAACAACTCCTAAATAACCCTCCTAAAGAAGAAGGTTCTCTCACTTATTAGGGCCAATTGATGATTCTATGTTCGAAGATGTTTGGGGCAATCTTGATGATAAGGATCCTCCCTCTTTTGATTTTGCTTTAGCTACATAGACTTTATTAAGCTTGACCCTATTTACAATTAATCGTCTTTATAATAAACTTGATCATGGTAAACTTGATGGGTGTGTTTTCTACGACCCTCTTTCTTCTCAATATTGTTCTAATTTCTTCATAATTAATTTAGGTATATAAAGAGTGATACAAGTTTTTAAAAACATGTAATAAACTTGTCATATGAAACAGCCCGTTAAATAAAAGAGAAAGAAGACTAAGAAAATATCAGAACATTCTGACACAAGTTTCCTCCAAAACCAACCAAGTAAATCCTTAATTTTTCCCAATGTTTAAAGCGTGGAATAACTCTCACCAGTCCCTATACTAGTCTTACAAGGATTCCATTTATAACCCCTCTTTCACACTCTCTCTCTGTTGAATTGGTCTGCTCTACGAATACAATAAGTTCCAAATCTATGGCCGAATCTTTCGACAAGGACTGAAATTTTGCATGGTGGAGATTGAGATCACATGCCAGAAGAGCCGCAAATCAGAAATGATGTGGTGCCTCCAATTTAAATTGGCGGCTCCGTGTGTAAATTTTTCTCCGGGCGGCCGGACCAAAGCAATAGTGTGACCGCGGCTTATATGGATTTTGTCTGTTTTTCTTCAGTCAAAATGCCTCTTTCTGAAGAGAGCAATAAACAAAGGACCACTTTTAACAGCTTACCCAGTCAAAACACGTATGTGGCAAAATTTATTGGACCTGCATATAATTGAAACATGATGGAAAGATCAGATACGACACCTGTAAAGCATATGTTTAAATTGAATCCACCGCCACCGCTTATAGAGACGGGCGGCGGGTTTTTCCTTGCCGGCCTTTTACAGAGACAGAGAAATCTTTATTTTAGTTTTATCTTTGCTGCCTTTTCAGAGACAGAGAAATCTTGTTTTTTTTGATGTCCAAGCTGTTTAGAAATTGCAATCATGGGGGGTTTTACGTAGAATCGAAATCATGAGGTCATATGAATGCCCGTGTTATGCGCTCTGTATGTTTGTGTTTTTTCATTAATTTTCATTGATTGTTTATGGAAATGAATTTTGGGAACCGCTCACAATTAAACAATTTGTATACACGTACACTTGTAATTATAAATAATCAGAAGGAAGGGCTTCGAATATATTGTATTTAGGTTTGATAATCCATGATTAATCAATGTGCAGAGCATACGATCAATGTAATATATTAATATATATTCATAAAATTAATGTTGATATTCTTAGATTATAAAAATTCACCAAACTAATAGAATTTAATAACATGTGTTTAAATAATAAGTCAAAATGGGGTGGGGGGCCTAGCACGAGGTCTAGTCTCCCCTTCATCCTCGTGGTACTAGAGGGCATGTCATGCCAACATCACTAGTAACGTGAAAAAAAGTTTATGAGAGGCATTGCAGTTTATAGGGGGGCTACCCGATTTTAATAAATTTGTAAGTAAAGTGATAAAGTACAAGTCAAAAATAACTTATAATTTGAATATAAAATATTTTATTAAATTAATTGTAAATAGTTCAAATTTATGGGTTTAGTAGGAGTGCACTAGCCCAACAAATGTTTGGAACACGAAGTCACCAACATAAACATCAACAACTCCAACATGAAGGTTCAAACCTACAAGCACAATGAATTGACAAGGGCACGACATAGTGGGGATTTGAACCTTGGTGGCTACAATAACAATGCCACAACTTAACCATTACACTATGCCACGAATGATTTATTAGGTTAATATTAAATATAAAAATATTACAAAATAAAATAAATATGTTATATATTTAAAATAATAATTAAAAATAAATATATAATTTGAAAAATATCCTTAAAAATTATGATGTAATAATAAATGGGATAAATTTATTCACCTTGTAAAAATTAAAATTAAAATTAAATTTAACTTAAAATTAAAAGTACATATTTATTATAATTACAAAAATAAATAATAATTAGTTGACAATTTTTTTCTATAGATATTTTTGAAAAAGAGTTGGTGAAAATATATTTAAGAGTGAATAAGTTACAAGTTGTATATTTTTCAAATTTATATATATATATATATATATATATATATATAATGGATGAATATGAAGACACTCTTCAAATGAAATAAAAATAAATACATTAATTATTTAAAATATAAAAAAATATATATAACTATAAGAATAAGAAGTAGGCATAGCTCTTCCTTTTGGTGGTGATTTCATAAAATTTTATTGCAAAACATGTAAATCTAATGAAGTTGAAGCTTAGAAATTAACTTGTAATATTAAAAGCATGAATTTAGGAGCCACATGAGATGTTCAACCCTTGTGTTTGGAAATACAAGTCTAAATGGATGGAATCATATGAAAAAATAAATTTAAGATATTAAAATGTCTACACATTAAAATAAAAATGTGTTATGTCTTTCATTATGCAAACATGCTAAAAAATCTCAAGACTAACCACTAATTTGTCACATATTTCCATGCACTTATCCTTTCAAGTTTCATCATTTTTCTTAATAGAATGGTATAACAAAGCACTTTCAATGTAAACATAAATATACTAGTATAATATCTTAAATACATCTATCTAAATGACAATTTAGAGATATCAAGTGTCTATGTAATTTTATTATACACTAATTTCATAAAAAAAATATCACAAAATGAATATAAATTAATTGATAAATCTTATTTATTTATAATTTAATCTTCTTAATTAAAAAATGTCTTTAAAAAATTATTCTAAAACAAAATATATGGAAACTTTTTCTAACAAATAATTTTCATAATAAAATAGAAGCAAAATTTTATTTATGAATTACATATTAGAATTTATTTTTTACCATTAAAAATAATTTTTATTATTTTCATAGTATTAAATTTTTTAGAACATTTGTGAATCATAGAAAGTAAATTTTTATTTATTAATTACATTTTAGATTTATTCTTTTTTAATAATTAAAATATTTTTTATCAGAATTATTTTAAAAATATTAAAATGTATAATGCCTGATTTAATTTCTTCCTAAAATTATTTTTGCACCTTCTTCTTCTTATTCTTTTGTCAATTCAAATTTATTTTTTGAGAGCACTTAATATATTCTAATTTTAATTTACGTGAACACCTTAATATATTTTAATTTGTTTTTGTTAACAAGGACACATATTTTATTTATTAATTACATTTTAGATTTATTATTTTTTAATAATAAAAATATTTTTGATAATAATATTTGAAAAGTATTAAAATGTACAAACTTGTATTTTTTTGTCTGATTATCACTTAATTTCTTCCTAAAATTATTTTTGGGGGAGCACTTGATATAATTTGATTTATTTTTGTTAACACACTCACATTCCACTTCATCCTACTAGTGTAGTTACACCTCTTGACGTAAATTAAATACAAATAAAATAAGTTTTTTATTTATTTTTATCCCACTATTAGTTTTTCCTATAAACACAAACTTAAAAATAAAAAAATATTTTTTTTAATAATATATTTCAAGAAGAAGATAAATACATAAATAAACTAATGAAAAGACAATACAACAAGGTAAAAAATATATTTTATTTTATTTATTGATTTAATAAGTGTATTAAAAAATAGGTCTTTAAAAATAAATTAGTTCCAAAGTAAAATAAAAGAGTCTTAGATTGTCTTTTTTCATCTATTTAATTAGTTTTTTGTGTATTTGTAGTAGTTTAAATTAATACATCTATTATTTTAAAAATTAGCTAAACATATGAAGTAAATAATTTATATTATATTTTTTAAAAAATTTAAATTTTCAAGAAAAAAGGAAAATTGATGTTTCTAAGAAATGAAATAATAGATAAAATTTTGCACTATTGATATGAAGTAAATATTTTATTAAAATTGTAGATAAAAAAATATTTTACATACATTTATCTTTAAATACCAAACACTAAGAGATATCTCTTATTGTCTTTTAAGTAGATGTACTTAAGATTGTCTATATTATTTTTAGTGTATAAATATAAATGTGTTTAATCCTTTAGTGTATAATTGTTATTATTATAACAAATTTAAGATTATATATTGTTAAAAAAATTTAAATTGTTGTAAAAGAAAATAAATTTTCTTTAAGATTAAGTTAGGGCAATTAAATAATATGTACACATATAATTATAAATTAAATTTGACTTATTAATGATAATTTATGAGTATTTTATTTTAAAATAATAAATATTAAAAGTATAAGAACAAATGTATTTAGTTTTGTGATTGAAGTTTTGTATGATGTTGAAATATGAAGGCTTTGATATTTGAAGTAGGATGATAGTATGGAGTTCACTTCAAGACCATAATATCTACATTGCAGAGTGGGTCAGATTCATAGATGAGGGTAAAATATGTATTCACAAAAAAATCTTATTCTCACAAAGATGTCTTAACAATCTATACACTTCTTTTTGTTTCATCTTATTCACCTTAGTTCCTTTTCTTGCTTCTAATAATTAAAAATTGGAGGTATTTGTGAATATTTTGGTAGAGTTATTGGTATGTCACAAGGGGACATATTCTATGTGTGTATAAAAATGAAAACATCACTCTTTAGTGCTCCATATGCCCCTTAAAATGTTCATGCAAATATAGATTTCTTGCAATGTTCTAATAGATGTGTGTAATGAGAATGATATGTGGATAGGCTCTCAAATCATGTATGTCTAAATGAATGTATTGAATGCTTGTAACTACAAAGACATAGCAACACATCATGCAAATTTGTGTTCAATTGGCCTTAAATGGGAAGGGTAGTAAAGGTGGGCCGACTAAATTTGAATTTTTAAAAGAACAAGTCTTTGACCATGAGAACATCCCCATAACAACATATTGGTCTTGAAACATGAAAGGAGCCAAATCAATGTGAATAGCATGTGTATGAAAATATGGGTGTACATAGGTGTAATATAAAAGTAGATAGGGGGAATGCATAAAGATGCACAAGCATATAGATGGGAGTAAGTGGTAAGTGTTTAGGAATATGTGTAATGGATAGGTAGGTGACATAGGGCAAGTGATTGAACAGTTCAAAAAATAAATAAATAAAATGTAGGCATAATTTTTCCATAATCCATTAACTTAGAGAAGGGTGCTTTTGGATTTAATTGTGTGTGTTTTTTTATCAATACTTTGGACCACACTGAGTAATCTTCTTTATGATCCAAATATCAATAATATAAAAAATTAAATCTAAAAATACTCTACACTATTACATTATTTATCAATATATCAGAAACAATCTCCTTAAAATAAACTCAAAACAAAATAAAAAATAATATACATATACAACTCTTAAATAATATACATATACAAGTCTTATCATTATAGTATTATATATTGAATGACTATTAGTAGCTATATAACGTGCATAGGTTTTATATTTCAAGAGGGATTTTAGCTTTACTATCAAGCTACATGTGAAGAAAAAGGAGGCTTGCCCGAGGGAAGAAAGTTTATGAAGATGTTTTCTATTGCAATCCCACTATCAAGTCCATGACCAACATCTCATACTGAGACTTTTAATATATTTAAACATCTCAAATAATATTAATTCATTTCCTTCTTCATATTCTCAAAATACAATTTGGAATCAAAATCTATTACTTTTTCAGTGCACAGTGTCCATGGGCTGACTTCAAATTTGAACATGCGTTTCCTCCTCAACCTTTAAGACTTGCTATTGTTTAGAACAGTTTCTGAACATTTTTAAAATCGAAACAATGATTTTCCTGTCTCTTTATAGCAAACAAATTGACGGTAGTAATTGTTTAGAACAGTGTCTGAAAATACCCCGTGTAGAAAGTCAAGTTCCACTCACTCCCTTCCAAAAGTATACAGATGTTATTCTAGTATTCGAGGTGAAGCATTAATGGTTCCTGCTACAAAAATAGGTTAAGGTAGGAGCTACAGAGTCTCTTACGTAAATATGACATACCCACAGTGTAAAGATTGGCCGTGTTGCTTTTCCTGTGCTTCAGGACTTTATGCACAGAAAAACATAATTCCATAGATTCTTCATAAGAATCAGGGAAAAAATCATTTAGTTTTCAGGCCCGTGCAAATAGTAAATTGTGGTTGTTTTTACAACAAATAGTCAAGACTATGCATTGGAGACATCGAAGGGAAGAAATAATTGTGCACTGTTTGATGGGCCTCCACAGAGATATTTTAACTAATAGTTGTTGGGTAGGTCTGGTTTATTTAGTTGAGTGCACACCAGAAGAAAAGGGAAAAAATTATACGTTTGAATCAGAATACATGGCAGTGCCGTTAGAATTTCAATAATGTAGAATCCATTGAAAAGTCTTGAAATGACGATAAAGTACATGTATGTATCCAATCCTAATCTGAACACAGAATAGTATACAGAACATTTAAGATCCATCAAGGCAGGCTAGTCAGCAAATCATCCAGTGCCTTTGGATTACCCCAAAAAAACTGTCTTTTTGTGTACAGAATACTGCATTCTTAAAAAAAAATTATAAATGAATCAAACAGTTAGACTTGTACACAATGCCATGTACATGAATTCAGTACTCTACAGATCACTCTATAGATCATACTACTTCTTATTTTGGTCTTGGTCTCCATTATCTACTGAGCTCCCATGCTCTCAAAACCAGAATTGTTGGTAACAGTGTTTTCTGCAACATATTTGAGCATATTACACCAGTAGTCTCTGCCATCTTCTGAATAATTTTGCACATCTGGCCAAGAAGAGGATGATGCTGATCCTGATGCTGGCTTTGACATTAGTGCTTCTTTCTGCTTGGAATTTTCTGGGAAATCCAAGAGAAAATCAGGTGGGAATGCATATGGGCCATTGTTGGTAGTGGCAGTGGGAGAACTAGTAGTAGTACTGCTCATGTTCATGTTTAACATAGAGGAGGAGGAGTTATCAGGAACCAAATCAGAGTCACTGAATATGTTTGGTGAGGATGTGGAGGATATAAGGGCTGGTACAGACTCTGAATCACTCTTACACATTCTATAAAAGTTCTCTTCAGGCCACAGTAGTGAGTTAAGATCCTGGCTTTTCATGGAAACCTGCTGAGGCAAAATTAAGGAAGAGGAGTTCACCATATTGTCATAGGCCTCACTTGTGTTGAATTTCATTTCAGGAACATTGTGAGCTGAGAGAAGGGTAGCCTGATCATGGGATGCATCATTGGCAATAATAGCTTGGTTTTCTAGTTTTATATTGGATGGTGTGTTAAGGCCATGGAGGGTAGATGTGGGTGATGAATACTGCATGTTTCTCATGATTTGAGCTTGGGCTTGAAACTGTTCTAGAGCTTGGGAGATTTGGGCATTGTATTCTAATGAGCCCGCCTGATTCTCTGGGTTTTGGGCCCAAGTCTGAGACATGATATAATTGTTAATAGCATTAGCATCTGGCCTAGACAAGGGATTCTCAAGGCGGGATCTCAAGAGTATCTCTGGACTAATTGTGCCTCCTGCACTTTGATTGTATTGATCAGCCTGCTGCTGGATCATGGCTGCATAAATCCTCATATATTCTCTGGTCATGGCTTCCTGCAGCCTTGCGTTTTCCCACCTAGCAGTCATGTGGCTCAGAGAAGGTGCAGCCAGAAAATGGCTCATGTTGGAGAAATCAAAGAGATCCATCCTTGGTCTGTGAGTCACAGGATCTATTCCCATCTGAAGAAGCCTCTTTTTCAGGTGGGTGTTCCAGTAGTTCTTTATTTCGTTGTCTGTCCTTCCAGGAAGATGCCCAGCTATAGCAGACCATCTGCACAGACCAACACCATCAACAAAATTTAGCTAAAATGGCTGAAAATCTTCACAAACAATGCTAAAACAAAACCAATCTATTAGATGTACAACCACATCGATATTTGCACTAACAACCTGCAACTTAGCTAAGGAAATCTTATAACAATATAATCAAGCAAAGTTCTCTTAGAGAACAAACTTTAGAACCAGACACCCATGGAAACAATCATCTAAACAAGGCTTAGGCTATATGACATTTCTTACTTGTTTCCCATAACTCCATGAAGTTGAATTATCGTTTGCTCTTCTTCGAAGGAAAACTTCCCTCGTTTTATATCAGGTCGGAGGTAGTTTGTCCACCTTAGCCTACAACTCTTCCCACATCTCAGAAGTCCTGCAAAATTTGAAAACAATTCTCACATTATTATCCAACGTAAACATACTGGCAAATGCAACAATTCTTTTCCATTCCAAATCCTCCTTTCCTAAACAAAACCATAAAAACCATGCCTTTAACATATATGATCCTTGTAAACTAAAGCTTTTACACGCAGGAAGAAAAAATGATCTATGGGAGTTTAACTCAAATGCAGTAGATGATAAAATACATTTTTCTTAACGTGGTCACCATATAATATACAATGGCATTAGGTAGGAATATGTGGATAAAATCGCTTAAACAATACATAATGACACAACCAGGACTACAGACACAAAAACAAGTTAAATATTACACAATGACATAAGGTATGCCAACATAGATAAACCAGTTAGACAATATATGATGACATTGTACGCAGCTCCACAAACAATTTCCAAGAAAAGCCATCTCATGATGACATGTTAAAGACAGTTATGCAGATAATCTGCAGGCATAACCTAATACAACCTAACACATAAAGACACAGAAACAACTGGACAACTGCATTCCCATGACAACCTAACACACAAGGCCTTAAATCAAAACAATAAAGCTTGAACCATGACATTAGAACAAACTTGGCAGATTGTTTCATAAATCAAGACAAAAGCTTGAACGATGACATTAGAACAAACTTCCATGAAGACAATATTCTAATAGAGAAAGGCCCAAATCAAGTCACAAAAGCTTCCATGAAGACAATTTACAGTGGCAACCTAATACACAGACCAAAACCAGACCATGAAAACACCATAAGAGACAATCTGCAGTGACAAACTAGTACACAAAGACTTGAATCAACACAATCTAAGGAAGGACTCGATCCTAGATTTGCACATTAATAGATAGATACTGTTGTGGGCAAAAGCAACCATTTTTCCCCCATGGTTACCTGCATGTTTAGGAAGTGCACGCCAGCTTCCATGGCCATGGCGTTTAATGTAATCCATAAGCTTCTGATCTTCCTCAGGAGTCCATGGCCCTTTCTTGAGACCATCCTTATCACAACAAGGTGCACGACCCATCTTAACCCACAGAGACAAAGAAACAACTAATCACACCCCTCTGCACTGCTTTTCTTTAATACTTGTTCAAAGCACCCACAAAAAAATGGGCCAAATTGGCAAATATATCAATCTCCAAAGGTCTATTCAAGGAGGCCCAATTGCCTACACTGTACACCCCTCCATACACTATACTAAGCAATAACTGATCGGTCTTGTCACAGTGGTTTCAAGGACAAGCTTCTCATAGGGCCGCAAACGTTCTGTCAATAGAAGAGACAGCATACAGAGTGTGTTTGTGTATATATAGCCTGTGTATATTTTCCCTCCAGGTCTCGTATATGTTGTGTGTATATAAAGGATAAACCACAGGGGCGTAAGTCAACTTTGGCTCGACCGTCCATAACTGTCTACGTCACGTGTTTGGCCAACTCGACTCATGCAACGTGTCCCCCTGCTGCTTTCACATTTATTCATTTTTCTTTTTATTTTATACAACTACGAAAACGAAAGCTTAAGAAACACCCCTCCCACGCAAATAAACAAATCTTTTACAATGCCAACGTTTACCAATAATTTCATTTTTCTAATGTACTTTTTCTCTCTAAAGAAAAAAACATACACGAATCAAATGACCTTGGCTTGTGTTAAACTTTTTTATCCCACACGTTTCGTGTGGGCAGGGTTGTCTTCTCACCACCTTAGTCTTCCTAGTGACATCACTTTTGCCCCCCAAGATAACCCTCATGGTAACAACATACCTAGTAATTTTTAATTTTTTTAAAATTTTTTAAAATATTTTAAAAATTTTCTAGCTGCTCCCCAACATCTTCCCAATACCACTACAACTTTTCTTTCAAGGTCACTTTTTAATGTATAAATTTTTTGTCCTCCAATGGCACACCATAACCTAATGATCATATGAAGTCAAACCCACATATTCGGACTTGATTTTTGTTTCAAATTAATTTAACAATACTTTTGAATCCCCTTATCATGTCCCTAACTCCCTTGTGAGACTTGATCTTTAGATATTATAAGGTATGCAAAGAACCATTAAACCATTCATTGTGCAAATCATACCATTTGGAGTGTTCACATATCACACTCCATTGGATTTAACTATATTTTTATGCCACTTTATTACCAAATATATTCAATCATACATTTGTTTACACATAGTCTTTTATAACAAGAAAGAGAAAATGCTTAAACAATGAAAAAATTCAACCATACAAAACCTAATGTGACATCATTTCTTCCACTGTAGCCCAAACCCAATCGAGTCAAATTAAGGTCATGGTGACAAGTGTCATATCACTTTTTCTAAATAGTATAGTCTATTTCTTTAAGGAACACCTCCCCACATTAGGAGCATTATTGTGAATTTTATAAATACCAACTTTTTTTAATATTCTAAAAGTTTTTTTTTAATATATTGGATTATAATAGTCTAAAGTTATAAATCAGCCAATGAATACCAGCAGCGAAAGATCCCAAATAATTATAATAAATATGGGATAGCTTAAAAATTATTTATGCATTTAACTTTCTTCTTTATCTTCGAAAAAGAAAAGGCAATCCACAAAAATAAACAATTGAATGTGTACTTGACCGCCAAAGTACTTCCCGATAAGCAAGGAGATGGTTTGGTAAGCCATCAATTTAAGTTTTTTTTTTTTTAAATAAAAGTCAAAATAAGTAATTGCATTCATCAATTAAAGGTACTTACCACGTTGTATGTTTATTGTTTAATTTAATATTTTAAAAAACCATTAAATTCAAGGATTACCAAGTGCAATCATCATGAGACATGTCTATCCAATAAATTTATCACAAGTATTTATTAATTAGTTTAAATATCTAAATTATTGAGGATTTTAAAGTTCTTTTATTTTACTTTAGAATAATTTTTTTCATGGATACATAATTTTTTATTTTATTATATTATTTATTTGAAAAGTTATTTTATTTTTTATGTAAATTTTTGCTTTATTTTTCAAAAAGTCACCATTTAATATTTTTATATTTCTTTTGTCTTATTTTTAACTTCTTTTTTTGAATATGTGTACTGTTATTTCTTTATAAATGACTATGCTATATCTATTGAGAAAAAAGTGTACAGTCTATATTATATATCTATATATTCCAATTGAAAGTTATGTTATTGTTAATATGAATTATTTCATGTTCTTGTGATTTTATTTGTTTGAATTACACTTAGTAATCCATCATCAAGATGAGGAAACATAATGTAAAGATATTTTATGGATACAGTCATAACATAAGACTCCATGTTGACATTGTAGAATGTTTCTTGACATAATTAAAATTTAAGAGTTTTTAAATTTTAGTTAATTGTTATTTATAATTAAATGTGTATTTAACATGTTGGATAGATACATATAACCAGTCTTTGTTTGCTACAGAAGGACAAGTCCGCGGATGGTGCTAAACTTGATGCTGATTTCAAGGAGCTGCTCGAGTTCCTCATGGCGGATTGGGCGACTGCCTTACATGATTTGCCTGGCAGGAAGGATAAGAATTAGGCTGTTGGGCCTGTTTGTTCTTGTTTATTTTGTCTTGTTGTTTGTTTTTTTCTGCTAAACTTGATGGGCCCCTAGTGATCTTTGGACTTATTTGGCTGGTTTCATACTTGCATGTTGAACCTTGTCATCTTACGTATACTATTACTTCTTTTTTTTTATGATGTGTTGTGAGTGATGGCTTTCTCTCTACTGCCATTGTGTTGTTAGTGTGCTTTCGATGGATGGCCTTTGGTGCCTTGTACTTATGGGTCAGCACCCTTGTTTTGCTGCTTTATTTTTCAAAAACATAGAAATGCATACTAGCAATTATAGATTAAACACTTATGCTTCTTGATCTTGACAAGTAACAAAATTAATAGGATTTTCCTTTTGGTCTTCAAAATGTTAAGAGTCAAAGTCCGTAAATAATCTATAAGCACCCTTTCTTAAGTATGAATGGAAAGTGAATTTCTATATGTAGAACTTCAGTAAATTGTAGAGGAGAAATGTGTATGTTTCACTTTTTTTCACTTGTTTTATAGTTATTTTGGATTTTTATTCAAATATGTTATCTTTGGGTAAGTGCACCAAGATGGTTCCCAAAAAGGGGCTTAAGTGGCCACTTTTTGAAATCGAAATACTGACCTTGGACGTGAAATTGAGGATAGCTACACTCAAAATTTTAGATGGAACAAAAACAAGGACCGTAGTGCTCCGAGTCTACTTTCTAAACTACTAATTTATTTTGAAAATGGTTAAGATTAAGGGGTTCAAAAGAGGGACACACACAAATTGCTGTTGTTTCTGTCAGAAAAACATAACATAACAACTCTTGTGTGACCCGAGCACGGTGGACTTTTTTGTAGTATTTTAAAATCGCTCTGTCAGAAGTTAGATAATGGTATGTAGTAAGGACTGGATATTTTTGATAATTTTTTAATGAATATTTAATTTTTTATTAATTTTCTAAGTGGGCACTTCCTAAAAAGTAGAATTTTACCGCGGTTCCCCTAAATTTTTGAAACTAATAGATTTTTTTAAATTTATTTTTTTAAATTGTAGAATGGAGTCTAGTTTCTAAAAATGTAATTTATTTCAAATTTTGATGAACGGTTAATTTATAGCAAAAAATACCAAACACTCTTTTTGAAGAAAAACGGACATACAAACAAAAGAAATTATGGATGAAAGGCTTAACATTGTTAGAAAGTGAAAAAAATTACATCGTTGGAAAGCTAATAAAGAACCTAATATTACCCATGTGTTCGATTTTCTTGATATTGAACTAGATGCAATCTTGATGGTGAGCACGAACCCGATTATGTGAAAATTTGTTGAATTTGGAAAAAACACGTCTCTGGTCTTTGGGAATGCCCTCCAAGCCTTTGGGTTGGTATTCCAAGGCAAAACCAAAGCAAATTTACAAAGAAAAAAATAACGCGAACGCGTTATTTGTTAGTTTGGCCACAAAAGTGCTAATTATTTTGGTGCAACGCTGAACGCTTATAACGCTAACGCTTATTTGTTATTTTACAAAAGTGCTTACTCTGCACTTACCCTTTTTGATTTGAATCTCAATTAATTTAGGGGACAATATTGTGTATTGGTTGGTAATGCATAAGATAATATAATTTGTAAATAGAAAACATAAATACAAACTAAATACAAATTTGATACATAAAAGGATTTTGATAGATACACTGCTTCTATTAAAAAATAATCGGGGGAATATATATAAAGGGTTTTGATGTAAATATAAGGATTTATTTCTACCTTCAACTCATCTACAATGCATTTATTTGTATATCATAGTACAACAAAACTGTTAGGTAGGCTTTATGTAAATGTTGAACATGATGTCTGGAATAGGTTTGGATGTATGATGCATGTGTGTGAGATGCCACCAAATTTCAAACTTGTATGGTGTTATATCATGTTGAAGTCTATGTCCCATGCCACACACACATATAATTTGACTTGGCACAAGCAAGTGCAACCATGTGCAAGGCTACATTATCCATGGGAGTGATATTATGTAGTAATGAAATTGACCAATGTGTGAGATTACACTTAGCTTGTTCATTCCCTTAGAGGAGTGATGGCCCCCATTACATTGATAATGAGATAAGGAAAATACATATGAAATTGCTAGAGGTTGTACCACTTAATCTAATTAGCAAATTACCTAGTTTTGACTACCTAGAATAGTTAATAGGCACCATGGTGAATATGTGTGACAATGGTGTTGATGATGCCATCCTTTACATCTAGATGTGAATGTGAGGAGTCCAATTTTATAATATGTTGGATTGCTGTTGGATCCAAAAGAGGAGAAAATATTACCTAAAGATTTCAACATTGAATACTAGTTTTAGGCCCAAGTAGTGTGGGATATTGAGAACTTGAAGGAATTATCACCAACTAAATGTAGAATAGTGTAAGGACCTATGATATTTTAAATATAACTCACCCAAAAGTGATGATGTAGGGATAAAACATTGCATTTCACTACACCCTTGATTAATGGCTAAAATCTAACTACTACTCTCATGGAAGAATCCAATCAAGTGATAAAAAATTAAATTTTCTATCATCTTCTTGAACTTTGAGAGTCTAGTGAGTGAGAACATTACCATTGATGTGAACCACACCTCTTGAAGCATTGACTTCACAAGTGTTGATTATTAGGATGAAACTATTATAGTAATTTTTATTGAAAGTCTATGCAAATTTGAAATTTGTTTAATTAACAAGGATTGCCATATGACAAGTAAATTATCTAATTATAAAATCAATAATAAGATATAAATCAATAAACCATAGATAACATATGATTTAAATGGAGAAACTCTTTAAAAAACTCCACACATGTGAGAAAGAAGATAAGTATGTATTCGTCTTCAAAGAAGAGATACAACCACACACTAAGACTCTAAACTCTAAGAACATTATGGTAGCACCTAATGTACCTATAAATTAGTCTCATAAAACTACTATTTCATGCCTCCAATTTATAGAAAAATGAGAGAGTAATATAACAATTGGTTTTTCAAAACAATGTACCATCAAACCATTATAAAATGCAAAAAATCCCACATCCAAATTGAAGAGGCTAATTTGAGAATAATAAATATAACTCCCAATGAACCATGAATGGAAAAATAACCTCATTACTAATTTTATAATGGATACATATTTGACTTGTAACTGCTTGTAATGGTCAATAGGTCACAAGGTGGGCATCTAAAATCATCACTCAACTCATCTGGGGCCCCATTGGAATAACACTTAAAATGCTCCACTACTTAGTTCTCTTACCCAAGTTGAGATATTTTCTAAAAATAATTTTGTGACTATCACTACCAACTCCACCTCCTTCATGAAGGCATATGACCACTAATATCAAGATTATGAGAGAATTTAAATTATAAAATTAATTTTTAGTTACACCTTATGCATCTGAGGGCACATTCCAAAAGTGTTTGAGACACATGAACAACACATAGAATTGAAAGGTAAATGATACCTTAATCCTAACATTCTCCCACTTGAGATTATACATTGCAAAGACATTCACAAGAATATGTTTAGTAAAATTAAGTATAAGTATCAAGGCCCATGTCCTTTTCTCTCTAAGAGAACTTATCTAAGCTCACTAGCTTTGTCAGTGAATATGTAACATTATCCAAAGTATTAACTAGATGAATGCCACTCTTTCACCATTGATTTAGTCTCATGAGGTGTAGAATAAACATACCACCCATTCCACCCTTATATTGAGCATAATTTAAGTATTTTGTAGGATTGCATCATTCTCACCATGGTCAAATGATTTGGAGTTGACAAAAAAATGAGATAGTTTATCGTATATTGAATCAAAATCCACTTTTAGGTACAAATAAAACATTCCCAGGTACCATGGTTTGTGATAAAAATAGTTCATTAGAGTTTTGGATTTTTTTTCTCTTAGTGCTCTTATGATACCTTTCTAGATCTATGTAGCCTAGAAGGATTGAGACCCCTAGTCATAAAAATGACATCTTAATTATCATTAAACAACATATATATAGATGTATTGGAATCATGCCCATTCAATCCCTTGAGGTTTAGAATAAAAGATATCACTATTAACAATATTACACTAAATAAAAATGAGGCATTTCCCAAGATTGCATATGTTTCCATGGGGTTGAAAAAAAATGAGATAGGTGATGAGAAATAAATAGGTTCTAATTTAATATTTTTTGGAAAATTTAATATCTATCCAAATATGACTTTAATGGATGAGATACAAGGTTTGACTAAAACAACATGAAAATTTTAAACTTATATCTAAATATGAAAATTAAGTTGCCTTAATATGGAAATACCATGATTAGATCCATCTACTTTGTGATACCAAAAATTAGCCAACATAACATGCTTATAAACACTACCTTATGTGCACTTATAAAAACAATAAATAAAGAATAACATCACCATAAGATAGCAGCAATGAGGCACAAATCAAAAACACAAGAGCATCACATAATATATAGTATTTCCATGGAGAGACCCTTGCGGGAAAAGAATCTACCAAGAAGAGAGGCCAAGTTTACATTATCTTCAAATAAATGCTCAATTAAAACACATTCACTTTCATTCTCCTCTTTTCCTCCAACATGGAAACACCTATGCACCTTTGAACAAAATCTTTGTGTCTTAACTTGTCCTTGTTCCTACAATGAAACTCTACATTCAACTATTGCTCATCATAATTTATACATATTTTTATAGATGTGTGAAGAGGTTTAATGCACCAAACATGGCACCAAAATATGACCCTTCATTCCAAATGTCCCCAACCCTTAGAACACCTCCTCCAAATGGGACTTATCAACTTGATGCAACCTAAAAAGATCAAGATGTGTTGGAAGCAAAAAGAAACCTAGACAATATTAATAAACCAACCAACTAGACATGTGGTTGTTGTTGGTTCTATACCAAGAGGTATAAAATGAAAAATATCACTCCCAGTACCCTTTCACTAAACCAAATTTAAGTATTTTACAACATTGCATTCATGACCATTATAGGAAAATGATTTCAAGTTTAGAAAAAATGAGAGGTTTTTGTAGGTGAAATTGATGTATACATATAGGATTTTATTAGATATTTCTAGGTACCATTAGATTTTTAGTACTTTTCATGTTGCACTCAAGAGACATCTAGCATATTTTCAATAAACTGGTGGAATCAACTACTAGATTATTGTTTGACCTAATTTTGCATATTAGGCCTCTTAATATTCTTCACAAATCCAATGTATCCCAAAAGGACCAATATATGTGGGAATAAAATAAATGCATACACCAATAGCAAATCAATCACCTTGATATTTTGGTGTGGTCAATTTGGTTTTGTGAGGTACAAATTATATAATATTACTTTCTAGCACCCTTCATTGAACCAAATTGAGTCAGTTTCCAACATTGCATTTATCACCATTGCAAGAAAAATATTTAGAGTTAAATTTAATATAAGATAGATTTTTATAGGTGTTCTTGATGTCCATTTGTAGGCTTAGATAAAAAAAATTCCTATGTGACAC
Organism: Sequoia sempervirens; assembly: GCA_007258455.2. Taxonomy (NCBI): domain Eukaryota; kingdom Viridiplantae; phylum Streptophyta; class Pinopsida; order Cupressales; family Cupressaceae; genus Sequoia; species Sequoia sempervirens. The sequence continues at coordinate 18,234 of VDFB02348556.1, forward strand.
AACTTGAGAGAATAGTTATGTCAAAGCTAGGCATAATTTTTTTGTCTGAATTCTATCAAGAGACTTTATCAATTTGATTTATACTAAAAGTATCAAGATGTGTGGGAAATAAAAAGAAATCTCTATTTTAATTAAATAATCCACCTATATGTGTTGATTATATTAGTTCAATGCCATAAGTTTAAATGTTGAATAATAAAAGTTAAATTATAAATTGTAACCTTCACCCTAAACCCTAGAATTTACCCCCCCCTCTCTCTCTTAACTCTCCCTATATCTCTCTTTGTCTATTCATATCTCTCTATCTTTATCTCTCCCTCTCTCTCCCTCTTTCTATCTCTCTTTCTCTCTCTCCCTCTCTCCCTAACTTTGTGCCTCCATATTACTCTATTCCTCTCTCTTCCCCTATATCTCTCTCTTCCTCTCTTCGTTTAGCATTCTTTTTACTATATATATATGAATCTTTACTTAAGTAAAATTGTAGTAAATATAATTTATCTAATGTTTTGGTTTTTTTCTATAATATATGTGTCACAAAACTAATTAATAATTAAAAATTGGTTGCAATGAGTCAAACTATATTATCTATACAATCTATATGTGGGGATCCTCAAAAAGTGGTATTTTGGTGCCATGATGCTTACTAATTGATGAATGCAAAATTGGTTACAAAACAAGTCAAACCACATATTTATTAATTATCAATGGTAAATAAATAATTTAGGATAGTAAATAGAAAATTTTGAACTAATAAATAAACACATATCAATAATGAGACTTTTTCCATCCATTTAGAAAGAGATAGCACACAAAAACCAAGAAATAGTCCTTGTATGAAAATTGAAAAGAATATAAGATTATATGTAGACAATCATAATAACTTTAATTAACACCTAAATTATTCTGATCAAATATACAATTTAAATCACTATAATTGAGGTGTGTTAGGAGAGTTATTACAAGAATTGAATTCTATCCATAATAATTATTTCTCTATGAAATATTAAATTAAGTACCCATGTCCAAAATAATGAACACCACTCCCTAAATACCAAATGATGAATGCTAAACCTTGGATAAAGTAGCTAGAAATGAGAAAGCTTGGAATAAAATCCTAATATGAAACTTGAATGCAAATATTAAATATTGAATAGCATAGATTAAAGTTTGAACCTCAAATGTAAACCCAAATAGAGGGAGAGATAAAGGATATGAAGACTAGAGATAGTGAGATATAGAGAAAGGGAGAGATATAGATAGGGAGAGAGAGGGAGATTGATGCAGATCAAAATCCAAGAATCCTAATGGATTGTTGGTTGTTGTAGCTCCTTCACTCAATAATAGGAAAAACAATATTTTGAGAATAAAATGAAATATTTGTGAGTTCAAAAAAAATTCTCTAGCACAAGAATTGAAAAGAAATTAAAGAATAACTTTCTAATTTTATTAATAAAATCTTCTAAGAGTGCAATAATAGTTTCTTGAACTAAATAATGAACAAGAAAACATCTAAATGAATTCTTGTTGCCTCTAACATGAAATTATCCGCTACAAGAGACATTCGTACAACTCCAACAACAACAAAATCACTTCAAATATCCCTAACTTCACTCCTGGGTGTCCCTCCTTGGCTTCACAGGTAAAATTACTCTTCAAAACTTTTGATTTTTCCTTCTTTCACTTGCTAATTCCTTCTCCCAAAGATGGGTGTGGATTTTTCCTTAGCTACAATTGCATTCATTTCCCCCTTTCCTCTCCTAGACATGGCCACTTTCACCTCATTCAATTATGATTGGCATTAAATTGTTATTTTTAAATTTTATTAATCACTATCTCCTTCCACAACCTAGATTGCTCCACTCCCTATTCTATGCTAAATTTTGAATGAAATGAGGAGTTACACATGCTAGGAATTGCCTCCTCCTTCCAAGGCATGGGATTTTGTGTAACTCCCAAAATTCAATAAATATCACTTTCCAACACCTTCCTCTCCAACTTGAATTAAGTTAAAATTTAATTTAATTGAATCCTATTTCAAGGAGCTAGGAGAATAATGATATTAAAAAACATGCCTCCAAAACACAACCAACAAGCCAAAAAATAAAAAGAACAAAAATAAATATTTTTGGGTGTGTAGGATTGCTCGTGCGCTCGGATGCTCTTGCATCAAACAACTTGGGTAAGAAAGAATGTTTCATGAGTGTAGACTCATGAACATTAATCTAGACTTGGGATTCCAAGCCTATGAAGCTCTAAAGCTTCTACCAATGTTGCCTCTTCCATCTTCTTTCCCTTTCATTTGACCAAGTACTCCTTATATTCTTTGTCTCATGTATTCCTGACTATCCTAGAGTCTATTACTTCATCAATTTCCTCTTCTTTCTTCTCTAGTATTTGTTTTTCCCATTTCTTGATGTCATGGAAATATGAAGAAACACCCTTCTTTACACTAGCATACTCTTCATGAAAATGATATAAATCAGCCACATTGAAGATTGGTGAAAGATCAAATTCTTACTTTCTCCCATTTAAATCAATGTTCCCTTTGTACCTCTTAGTGCTTCTTTCTAACTTTTATTTCATAAAACTAGACCTCTTAAGGTTAACCGAAAACTTCTTTTCCTCTAAGTCTTGTAAAATATCTTTTGCATGTTTCAAATGGTCCAAAATTTCATTTAAAACAATTGCAAACTTACCAAGGAATGGTTTTTGTGCTTCATTCTTCAACATATCTTTGATCTCCATGGGGTTTTTTTCTCCTATTTTGGTCTCTCAACTTTTTTTGGACTAGGAATACATGCATCACATATTTCTTTATTTTGTATTTCTTTCAAGATTTTTTTTTGAGAGATTACACATACCAACAAGTATTGTTGTCCTCTACCTTTACTTATCCTTCAATGGTTTCATAACATACATTTTCTTGTCCTTAACTATACGTAAGTATTTGCTTCACCACCATGCATATTTTTTTTTATCATATTTCCACATCCTACCCAAGAGGATGTGGAAAGCATCCATGGGAATCCCATCACACATTACTTCGCCTCTATAATTACCACTTTAAAAACTCTCTAAGCATTTCTCAATTACCATAAGTTGATGTCCCTTTTGCAACCATGTAACCTTGAATGGATTTGGGTGCTTTATTTTCTCCAATTTCAACTTCTCAACCATTTCTTGTGACACCAAATTATCTGAGATACCACTGTCCACAATTATTGTACAACACTTCCCTTTTGATTTACAAATAGTTTTGAATAAACTTCTCCTTTGTGTAGGCTCTTGTTGTTCTTTCTTTGGTTTCAAAATAACTCTTTTTAAGATGATATTTTCTCCATGCTCTAGTTCCAATTGTTCTTCCTCTTCTTCAACCTCTATAGTAAAAGTCATTCCAACATTTTTTCCCACCTTCTTGCTGTATTTGTGGGCATTCAAAGGCCCTATGACCTTCCTCTCCATAATTGAAGCTCTTCCTTGAAAATCGCCTTCCTAGATCCAAATTCTCCTCTTCCCCTTGAAGTTTCACCTCTTCCCTTTGAAAAATCTCCTCTTCCCCTTGCATTTAAGCTATAATTTTCTTGAGACCAGCCTTCTTCCTCTTCCTTTAATGGTTTTCCTCTACCTTTGGAATTACCTTGTTGCTTTCTTGCCAACTTTTCCTCTACCTTGAGAGCATATTGGTAGGCTTCCTCCATTGTTCTTATTATGACCATACTAAGCTCATCTTGGATAGAAATCCACAACCCATTCACATACTATAGAGAAGGGGGATTCACTACTCATGAGTTCTCTTCATTCAAAGAGCCTCATGGGGTGAACTACCCTAAACTACCTTAGGAACAATGCAAGAGTTCTAGAATCTGAAAGAGCAGGTCACAAATATTTTCTAGACAAACTGACAGGTTCTCAACCAAAGGATGACATCTTGGGATACAGATGACAGCGTGGCGTGCTGGCATCCCAGAGGAACGCTGGCATCTCGTACGGACTAGAAAGTGAGTTTTTCACAGAAAATGACAAAGTGGCTACTTCTATTCCGATTGCTAAGAAAATATCAGAATGTGAGAAAGCAACGAAGTATAACAGAATTGAAATAAAGTGAAATAGAACTGATAAAGACAAGGAGAAGAAAGGAAATTCTTACAACCATGCAAGTAATGATGTTTCCAACAAATGAATTTCTTCAGTACTTGCACATATAAGATATGGAGAAAGTGTTGGGGATGTATAGGGGTTTGCCTCAATCAAACCACCATTTTGGTGTTCCCACCTCCATGGACAACCAAATAGAAAGAGAGAGTGTAATCGAAATGGAAAAAGCATGAGGTGAAAGAAAAACCCACTCATGAGTAGAACCCGCACCACTAAGTATGAGTGATAAAAGCAAAACCCAATCGAGGAGGAGAGCTCATATCACTAAAGGGGTGATAAAAGAAATCCCCGCTCAAGGAGGAGAACCCATATCACAAAGTATAGATGCAATAGGAAGGAGATATGGAATCCCAAGATGCTCACAAGCATGAGATAGGAGAGTTGGAGCTGCAAGAGCCAAGAGTGTTATAAAAGGAGTTGTGAAAGCTTTGGAGAATGTTGGTGTAGCAAGCAATGGAGCTGTGAAAGCAAGAGAAAGATGGTAGAATGCTTGAGAGAGAAGCCAAGAAGCAAAAGAGGAAGCTAGAAGCAAAAGAGTGGAGATAGAAGAAGTTAGAGAGAAAAATGAAATGAAAGGATAGCTTTTAATGAAGGAAAAGAAGCTTCCTGAGCTGTTTCCACCAACCAAAGGAGGTGACAAGTGGCAAACATGCACAAAAATAGTCATTTAAACATTGAAACATCACAAGATGCTAGTGCGGTGCATGGATGTCGACTTGATGTGCTAGTGTCTGGACATGTCACGCTACAAAACAACACGAATGGGAAAGGTACAAGGTTGGATGCAAAGTTGATGTGCAAAGATAGCTACTGAAAAGGGGTGTTGGAGCATCCTGAGAAGTAAAAAGGCTGATGCAGGGGCTAAAATGATCCTACTCAAGATGCTAAGGGAGTGGACACTAAAGTGAATGCCATAATGTATGTGAAATTACAAGGTGTGAAATTTTACGACTATACAATACCTTGTATCTTGTTCTTCATCATCTTCAACATGCCCAACACGAATACCCAATTTGTAGAATTCTTCTGTGTACTCCATGACAATCAAATCCTCCTATTTCAAATTTTGTAACCTCTTAAAAAATTGATGTCCATCTTATCCCATGACTTAGTCTTCTCCTTTCCTTTTCTCTATTTTTCAATCTATAATCAATCCCATGATTTAATCTTCAACTTTATGACCATCTTATCCCATGATTTAATCTTCTCATTTCCTTTTCTCTATCTGTCAATCTATAATCGATCCCACCATAGGGATGCATGTCCCCTCAATATTGTGCAAGCATAATTCACCTTCTTTTTATCTTCAATGGACTCTAAATCAAAGTATTTATCCATATGTGTGACCTAATCAATGAGATCTTTTGGGTTCAAACTTCCGCTATAGCTTGGTGGATCCATCCTTGGTTTACTTCATAGCTTTGAAAACATTTATAGAAATATATCTTCTTGTGCATCTCCTCCTCCTACCTCTATAAATTTTGGTACTTCCTGAAGGAGGGGAAGATGATAGCACACAAATTAATAAAAATAACATGAAAATGATTTCAAAATGTAAAGCTTATACCTTCATTCCCTTATCCATGGATTGAGCTCACAAGTTATACCCAAACTCCTTGTTGATTTTCTCTAAGTGATTGAAATGTAGATTCCTCATGTCAATATTTTAGCATAATAAGGCTAAGGAAATTGAATTTGTTGTAAATGGGAGAGAATATTTCCATTTATAGAAATTGGATGAGTGAAATGGAGGGCTGAGAATGAGTGGTGGAGTGAAGCATTAGCCTTGTGACAGGTGTCACAAGAGGGAAAGGGGCATAAGAGGGAGGTATGCTCACACATGCATGAGCATACATTAGGAAGAGTTAGTGGGATTGTGTAAGAGATTAGGTGAGATTCACACATGTGTGAGAGGAGGGTAGGATGAGTAGGCTAGGAAACTTGTCACATAGTGGCAAGTTTAGGAGAGGTGAAGGGAATTAAAAATTGGGTAGAAATGTTAATGATGGTTAGGATTATGGATTAAATTAATTAATCAAGGATCAATTAATTTAATGGGGATGGGTTGAGTTAAAAAACCATGGGTTCATTAACTAGGCTAGGGTTAAAAGTTGGAGAATGGGCTAATGATGATTAGGGTGTAGGTAAAGTTAATTAATAATGGATTGATTAACTTAATCCAAGATTAGGAGATTTAGAGGAATGTGGGAAAAAAGTTAGATTAATTAAATAGTTCAATATTTAATTAATTAGAGAGAACCTTAGGATGAGGGATAGAATAATTAATTAAATAATACATTTATTTAATTAATTATAAGAAGAAAGTGGGATAATTAATTAAATAATAAAGAAATTAATTAATTATGGACTAGGATGGATCAATCAATTAAATAATATAATATTTAATTAATTGGGAAGAAATTACGATAATTAATTAAAATTTAGAATTTTATTTAATTAGGGTATGTGGTCAAAATTGGGGTGTCTACATTTTTCCTCTCTTTGATGTGAAATCCAAAGTGATGTGTCAAAGAAATTAAAATTTTTTCCCCAATGTGTCGAGAGGTGATGTCTACTCAAGAAACCGATCTGAAAAAAAATTGAAAAAATATTTTTGAGCACTATCTCAAAAAGATGGTTGAAATGGTTTAGAAAGGTGTGGAGGAGGAAAATGAGGAAGGAGAGAATAAGAGACATAGGACAATACTCGAAAATGGAGAAAATGCGGTCAATTTAGTGCATTCAACACTAAAATTAGGGTTAGGTAGAGGAAAATTAGAGTTTGGGCCTATAAATAGGCCCTGGAGGGGCCCAAAAGGTCATTTTCAACCTTGAAATTGGAGAGAAGGAACTTGGAGCAAGTGAAGAAGGTATGGCACAAATTCTACATCGTTTTCATCACTTAGAGAGGGTTGAAGAGTACTAGTGGCCGAAGGATGTAGGAGACCTGGTATGTATCACATTCCCTAGGTTCTGGGTAGGTTTAGGGGTCAACGAGTAAGTCAAACTAGGGGTCAAAGTTGGTCAAAGTGGAGGCACAATTTCACAAAAACATACTTTCATGCATGATTGTGGAGCCTATGTCACATAGAATGGTGCTTGCACAAATCAACACTTGTGGAGAGTTTTGACACTTGCACGCCATGAAATTGTACTTATGGAAGCTGAACTTGTGCATAAACTACACTTGTACTAAAGGGAGGAGTGCTTGTGAGGGTGATCGTTGTGCTTATGCTAAGAGAGTTCACATCTTTGAGTACTAGAGTCACACTTCTTCCTATCAATGCCTTCATTGGCTAGGGATGTACTTGCACTGAATAGTGTGGCACTTGTAGAGTTTGCACTTGCACAAAAAAGTATGCACTTGCACGGGTCAATTTTGTGCCTATGCCAAAAATAAAAGCACAAATTTGTAGAAAATGCAAGTGTACGAGGGTTTTGGGGTTGAAATAAAAATGATTTATGTTTTTGAGGGTTGATGTTAGTGTGTGGTCTAATGTAGGAGTCGTTGGGTCCCTTGTAGTTGTAGGAGAGGTGCATGTTAGTGATGTATCAGTTGTGATGCATATTGGCAGAGATTGACGAGGAGTGGTTGAGTTTGATGGGACTCTACCATGTATGCAAGATGTTCCAGTTGAGAGCTCATTAGGTGATGATGATGACTTTGGTGGAGAGGTGACACAATAAAACTAGTAGCTTTCACCTATTGATGGGTAAGGTTACTATTACTTTGGAGGACATCTAACATATTTTGCAGCTTCCGATCCAAAAAGATATAGTATAGTATGACTTGATGCATGGTAGGCCAATACTAGATAGGGTATTTATGACAATGGATATTCTAATGAGGGGAATCGATTTTCATTTGAAGGCTAGGATGGGAGAGATGCTAGAGCTTTTTCTATTCAATATTGCACTAATTACAAGTTTTCTCATACCAGACCAAATATTGTTGGGATTCATGATTGGATGGGTAGGGGTCCTAGACTGGATGTTGTTAGATGGCATTGTTTTTGCATAGGGTGCTTGTTTTTTAGTAGAGCTCTATAGGGAGATGCACCTGGTTGTATATCAGGATGGGAGGAGCTTAGGGTATGGGGTGACCCTCCTCAACATCTAGGTGTATGAGCATTGTATAGTATTATGACCAATGATTGATAGGTGAAGAGGGTAGGGGATAGCCTATGTGTCTGCATATATGAGATTTCTATGATAACACCATCTAGGAGATATGGGGTGGTGGAGGTGGGTGATTGATGATTTAGATTCTTGTATTTGGTGCCCATACTGTGACTGTGAGGTGTGGGATGATGATCATTTATATATGCAATACATTCAATGGATTCATTATTTTATTGGTCATACTCCCACCATCATTGAATGATATTTTCCAGTGAGGGTGATGAGACAGTTTGGAAATCGACAAACTATGCCAGAGGTAGAGGAAGTCTTTGCATGGGTAGCACAAGAGAGGGGAATTTGGGGTAGGCACATAGAGTTCTATATAGCCCAATAGTCATGGTGGGATACTCCTGCGGTTCTATGGGATCCCCAGCTAGCTATGGTGGATGTCGAGACAACCCCTGAGTATGACACATGGTGGTTGAAGAGGGGATCGATTTGATAGATGATCCACTGAGATCGGTTAGCCATGGAACAAGAGGAGAGTAGTAGTAACAACAACAATGACAATAGTATCAGTAGTAGTGGGAGTGATAGTGATGACGGGGATGATGGGGATGGAGGAGATGGATAAGGTCATCAAGTGCAATAGAGGAGAGATGCAGGCCATTCCACTAAGGAGGAAGATGTGGATATTGGAAAAAATGATCATGAGGATGACAAGAGGGATATTCAAGTGTGGCTTGGTTTACTAATTGCCAAGTGAGATTAGGAAATACAAGAGCATCTGTAGGCCATTAGGGAGAGGGATATGGAATAAGCTATGAAGTCAAGTTGCAAGGACAACTAGAGGTAGGGGGAGGTGGGGATGGTGGTCACTTAGTAAGATAGTTAGTAGTGGTGATGGTGGAGTGAGATCAACTCTGACAAGAGAGGGATGGGCTACAAGTGACCTTGGATTAGTCACAGGGTGATGTTGCATGACTTAGACACGAGGAGGACACAACTTGGTAGCGTCTAGCAAGATAGGGACTACATGGTGATTTTTTAAAAGTTGTTAGAGCTACACATGAGATGCAACACTATAGGGATTTGTATGAGTAGGACGTGCCACCAAATTAGAAGGCACCTAGTTTTACAATCAGCAATAGGTCTCATAGGTTGAGATCAACTCGATCAGGACCATCAATCAGCATGGGGCCACCTCCACCACGTGGTCAGCCTCCTCAATCACTACCAAAAGTTTCGAAGTAGTCACATGTGGTGAGAATGGGATAGGTGCTAGGGTGGTCATGACCTTTTATGGATTATGCCTCAGAGGGGTATTAAATTTTTGGAGTGTATATATGAGAAACCTTTGTACATTTTGTATCATGACATTATTCTTTGATATTTTATATGATGGTTTCAGATTATGTGTATGGTCTTTATGATGTGATGATGCAAAAGTTGATGTGATTTATACATGTGTGGATGGTTTTATATGCATTTTTATTATGAATATGTATGCATATTGTATGTGATGCTAACATGTTTTATGTAGGCTATGTATATATTCCTTTTATCCATTGTTATACTTGTAATTTTAAATTTGAACAAATAGAAGTTAAAACTACTTTCTTGTATGGGATATTAAGGAAGAGATTTATCTACCAAATAATAATGGTTTTATTGTGAATGAGAAGGAAAAATGATTTGTAGGTTGAAATAATCATTTAAGGGACTAAATCAATCACTAGGATGTGTTACCAAAAGTTTGATTCTTTAATATTGAAATTGGGTTTTGTTAAGAGAAAGTAAGATCATTGTGCTTACGTTAATATTATTTATTGTCAAATATGAATCATTCTCTTGTATGTGTATGATATGTTGTTTATTGGTAATATAAAGGTGATGATCAAGAAGTTCAAAACATAGTTTCTTGGCATATTCAATGTGAAGGAATTATGGGATGTGAAATATACTCTTGGGATAGAGATCAATAAAGATAGAGTACATAAAAATATTTTCTTCAGTTAGAGTATGTATGTGAATACCATTTTGTGATGGACTGAGTATTCCATTTTCTATTGGTAGTAATATTACATGATATATGTGCACCATAAATCATGTGATGATTTTGGTGGAATGTATAAATTTTCTTATTCTAGTGTTGTCAATAGTTTTATGTATACAATAGTTTGCACTTGACTAGATATTCCCCAAGTAGAAGTATTTTCATGAAGGTTTATGTCTAGCCTTGATAGAGCATTGGAATTTTATTAACTTATTTAGATATTTTTGTGGAAATTCTATTTTTTTTATTTTTTTTGTGATGGTACCAATAATGTGGAAAATTCATAAACATATAGGTGTTTGTTGATGTAGATTGGGTAGGTGGCTTAGATAGTCAAAGGTCCACTAGTGGTTATATTTTCTCTTTATTTGATGGTGTAATGAGTTGGATGACTACAAGGAATCATGTAGTTTCTTTATCCATCATAGTAGTAGAGTATATTTCTATGACACATGCATCTAAAGAGGTATTTTAGTTATAGATACTCACTATAGAGGTATTGTTGGTTTTTATTACAATATTGTTAGAATTAGATGTGACAATTAGAGTGCTATTTTTTGGTCAAAAAGCCTATGTATCATGATCATACTAAGTATTTTAATTTTTAGTACTACATTATGTGAGAAATTGTTGATAATGGTAAGGTCTAGTATGAAAAAATTGAGAACCCAAATAATGTTATATATTCTCTTATGAAGCCAACAACCATGTAAATAAGTTTTATTGGTGCAATAAGGCCACAGTCTTTGATACTTGTACTTAGTTATATTTATTTTACCTACTGATTTATTTTTCATGTATAATATCAAGTTGGAGAATGTTAGCTTAAGGTATCATTTACTTTGCAATCCTAGATGTATTATTCATGTATCTCCAACACTCTTGGAAAAGTGTCATTGAACACCTAGGATGTACTTAGGATTTAATTTTATAATTTAGATTCCCTAATAATTTTGAAATTAGTTTTTATATACATTGATAAGGAGGTTGAGTTGGAAGTGCTAGCTACAAAGGTATTTTTAGCAAATTTCTTAACTTTGGCATGAGATTTGAGTAGTAGAGAATTTTGGATATTGTTGGTGGGTCCCATATGAGTTGGGAAATGATGATGCATGTCTACCTTGGGATATAAGCCATTATAGAGGAGTTAGAAGTAAAAATTTCATTATTATTGTTTGGATCTTATTTTTTCTATTCTTGGAGTTTTTGCAATTTACCATGGTTTAATTTGGTACATCATTTTTGGAAACTATATATGATATTCCTTTACCATTCTCCCATTTCATTATATGGTTTTACAAGTACACAAATGCTTCCAAAGTTTTGTTAGAGTGAAGAGAGTGTTAGTGTGTAGATGTATCTCATATTTGAGATTGATATATACTTTTCATCTTTCTCATGTGGATTTTTTCTTGAAATGGCTTGTCCATTTAAATCTTGGATTCACATAGTTTGTTGATTTAATTATTATTTCTGATTTATGCAATCACTTTAATAATCTTATAATAATCCTTATTTAAAGAAAAAGATTCATAGTAGCACACACTTTTATAAGTTACTCTTGTTGTAATTTCACCTTATTTATCAATAGTATTTACACAATTTAATTAACTTGCGTTATACATTATAATCCAATTATATTTAATTCTTGTATTTTCTTTACTATTTTTATTATTCATAAATTTAATATGGAAAATGGTATCATATATATACATATGTATATGTATGTATCATATATATATGATACCATTTTCCATATTAAATTTATGAATAATAAAAATTGTAAGGAAAATACAATAATTAAATACATATATACATATATATATACACATATATATGCCCACATAAGATTTTTATAATGGTGAAATTGAGACACCCATTGTGATGAAATAACTTAATACTAAAATATACTGACAAGTGGTAACCTCTTATGTTAAGATTGACTCTCTCCCAACTATATCATCTCTATCTAGTTTCTGGATGCAATATTTTGATTTTAAAATGTAACTTTAAATAAGCTAATGTTTTTTTTTGATACATAAGGAGGATTCTATTAATTATAAAAGATGATTACAATCGTCTACAGTGCAGGAACCATGGTAAACCATCACCAGTGTAAAATTTCTAGACCCTACCAGTCATCACTCTAGACTGAAACCCCAACCACTTATCAAAAAAGAGATCAAAAAATTAGCCATGTAGCTCCCAACCCACATTGTGCTATCCCAAAACCCTAAACCTGGCTCACAACAAAAAACCTAAGACACCACCATTATGATAATTATATTCATAGGCTACTAATCCTAAAATACCTAACTGCCACCTAAAAACCATTCAACTTTACAAATTGATCAAACTCAGAGACCCAATTGAAACAATTCACAGGTTCAAGCATCAACATCTTCTTAAGGAAGCTTACCCCATAGGTCACAATTTTTTGGTGTCGAACCAGGGCCATTCCTTTTAGCTCCAACAATAGGGGGGTAAACTTTGAAAACCTCACCAAGAACCTTTATTAGTGGTAGATCACAAGGCTGAGGCATGCCACAACCTAGGAATGTCGTGTGCAAGATCTCGTCTAGCCCTCCCAAAATCTCTTTCTTGAAGATTTTGTAGATTATCGCCTTTTCCTCTGCTTTTGGTATTCGAACATCAAGCATGGATGCCAAGAACTAAGAGAAAATGTGGGTGTTAAACTAGAATGTCTCCAAGTTCGATAAATGCTCCTACCCAAAATCATCTTCACCGCCATCACCATATGATGATCAATCCTTAACATGATCCTCTTTAATTGCTGATCAATTATCACTTTGAAAGTGGTTTGTCGAGCTTTGCAGTCCAAATGGATTGGGGTGTGAAGGTCCAAGCTCACCAGTGACTCCACAAACATCTCCACTATGAACTTGGATCTTTCCACCATACTCACAGAATGAGTGAAAACCAAGAAAATAAAGCCAAACTTTGGCGAAAGTGTGTCTCCCTTCGTTATGTATGGTTCTTGTTCCTCCAAAGCGTAGCGCACTTACAACGCTATGCAAGAGCATGTGTGCCACCTATTTTTACCTTCACTCTTTCCACTCGGCATTGAGCATACATGATGTGGATTCATGAGACGATAGCAAGGAAGCAATCCATATCTAGAATGATTGAACCATAGATTTACCTCTTGTTGCCATTATTAATGTTGACGAAAGAGGCATGATAAGCAACAGTCATTAATGAAACATGATTTTGGTAGCCATCGAACAAGCCAACTTTCCAAGACCTCCTTTCCAAACGAACACCATCTAACAAGACTTTCCTCTGCCACCTCGGATTGCCAACTTGACAGACCTAGTGTTAATGCTTTCTTGCCCTACAGAAACCCGACCTTTCCACAAGATGATTAGTGGAAAAGTACCCACCTAACCTCCCACTTAAATTTATGCTAATGTTAAATTTATTTAATATATTATATTCATTTGATTATATTATTCTAATCCATTTAAAAAATAAATTCTTCACAATTTAAATCTATATGACATTATATATTCCATATAATTATAATCTACATATAAAATAATAAATATTTAATAATATTAAATAATTAATATATTAAAAATTGATAACTTTGATGACAAAGAATACTATTCCCAAGCATTATTTGTGTGAATGGGATTGATTTTCTATTTATAAAGTGCAATAAAAATTGAAACCATTTTGTGTAGGTGGGGATGTGATATACTTGCATTAGTGAGCTTTTTGTTGCAAGTATGAGTAGTTGGTGTTGTCATTGATGTCAACAAGCCTGTGTTTTCATTGATGTCTATTGTTGGATAGGATTGTTGCAAGAATGTGAGCAGTTGATGCTTTGATTAGTTGCATTATGTTGTCATTAGTAAATCTACTAGTGTCAACCTCTAGTGTTGCTATGATAAGCTTCTATGATCTATGGTTGAGTTGCTATTGGTTCAGTTGTGTTGAGGAAGTGTTGAAGATGATGAGGATGTGTCTTTGGTGCTTGGTTTCCAAGTGCTTTTGAGAAAAATTGATAAAAAGAGGAAATAATGTGTTCTAGTGGTGTTTTGGGTTACAAAGGTGTATTCTTGTGTTACTCCACATTTCTTCTAGGTTGAATATCTTCTTGTGCAATTCAGATATGTTGGTGATAGTATTTTAGAGGTGTTATATTCAAGATTTGGTGTGTTGGATAATTATGCAGAAGAAGATGTGTTCACCAATGTGTGAACTATGTATTGCAGAGGTGTCTAGGAGAAATGTCTTTGCTTCATATTTCTTTGCATAGTGGTTTCAGGTCTTGTAGATCCGAGGGTGTGTTGATTGTGTTGGTATCATTGTTTAGTCAAGGTGGTTTAGGTTTGGTGCTACTGAAGTTAGTTTCTTGTGTTACTGTGTATGACAAAGTTGTCTAAGTGTATTGGGTGTGTTCATTCTTTATGTTGGTATGTGGTGACTAATCATGCTATACTGTATAGCCCATGGTATATTGTACACCTCGGCCCCTATCCTTGCCAGGGTCCGGGGCCGGGTTGGGCCCCGGGTGGGGGTTCGGGGGCGGCAGCCCCCAAGAAAATTTTTCCTCCTACTTTTTCGCGTGATCACCGAAAAAGGGAAAAATCAATGAAAAAGGAAAAATCTAATTTTGTAGAACCCAAAAATCTGGAAGCTTCTAAGCTTGATAAAAGGGGTTCATATGGGTATTTCAGTATGATGAAAAACATGATTATTCACAAGATTGTAATAGGTTTTACATTGGATAATAGAAGTATTGGATGGCTGCTGTTTGGTGGATGTAGCTCGGATTGGGTGAACCATGTTAAATTATCTGTGTTATGATTTATTCTGTGTGTGTTTTAGTTTCTCTATTTATTAATTAAATCTGCATTTAATTGTTAGATATCTGCCATCTCTAACCCTAACAAGTGGTATCAGAGTAGGTTGTGTTTCGATTATCGTATGTAGGAAAGATCTCATGGTTGAGTGGGGGTCTCATGGTTGAGTGGGAGCAATGGCAGATGAGGGTAAGAAGGTTGAGAAGTTTAATGGGCAGAACTATCAATTATGGAAGATGCAGATGGAGGACTATCTCTATCAGAAGGATTTATGGCGGCCATTGGAAGGGAAAACCAAGAAACTTGTAGCAATGTCATATGAGGACTGGGAGATCTTGGATAGAAAGGCTCTTGGCAGTATTTGTTTGTGCCTAGCACAAACAGTGGCGTTCAATATTACAAAAGCAAAGAAAACTCAAGAGTTGATGGAAACCCTGTAAAAGTTATATGAAAAGCCTTCCGCTTCGAATAAGGTATTTCTTACGAAGCGTTTATTTAATATGAAAATGGTAGAAGGTGGGTCAGTTACTGATCATTTGAATGAGTTTAATACGGTCACCAGTCAATTAACTTCTGTAAAAGTAAACTTTGATGAAGAAGTTAGGGCTCTTTTGATTCCGTGTTCTTTTACTGAAAGCTGGAATAGCTTGGTAATGGCTGTTAGCAATTATGTTTCTGGTTTGAATACATTAAAATTTGATGATGTTGTTGGTGTTATTTTGAGCAAGGAAATTCATAGGAAAAGCTCAGGTGGAACATCCACAATAGGCAGTATTTTGAATGCAGAAAGCAAGGGCAAAACAAAGGAGAGGAAACAATTTTGGAAATCATGGGAAGTCACTAGGAAAATCAAAAGATAGGAAGTCCCAATCTAGAGACAAGAAGGATTGCTGGTACTGTGGTAAGCCGGGTCATCTAAAGAAAGATTGCTAGTCTCAGAAAAATAAAGGAGACAGAAAGGAAGGAAGTAAAGAGGAAAATGTGGTAAGTAATAAATCTGATGAGGATGCTTTGATTCTTTCCCTTGATAATGCTGATGATTCTTGGGTGTTAGATTCAGGGGCTTCATTTCATGCTACCCTCCATAGAAGTTATTTTCTTGATTATGTCCAAGGGATTTTGGGCTGGTTTATTTAGGAGATAATGAACCCTGATTGTTGGAAAGGGAAGAATCAAGATTAAGTGCAGAATGGGAATCATTGGCTACTACGTGAGGTAAGGCATGTTCCAAAGTTAAGCAGAAATTTAATTTCAGTAGGGCAACTAGATGATGAAGATTGTGTTGTTACTTTTGATAAAAATTGGAGGGTCACAAAGGGTGCCTTAGTGGTAGCAAAAGGTGTGAAAGTAGGCACCTTCTATCTTTGTACAGGTCATACTGTTCCTTCTACTTTAATTGTTACAGAAAAAGATCAATGTTCAGGAACAGTTGCTGCAGTTCAGCAGGTAGAAGATCATACAGTTGCTGTGGACTTTGAATCAGCACTGTGGCATAATAGACTTGGGCATATGAGTGCAAAAGGTATGAAATTACTTCATTCAAATAATGTTTTACCAGGTCTAAAATGTGTTAATATGGATTTCTGTGAAAGTTGTATGGAAAACAAAAGAGAGCAAGTTTTCTCAAGGATGGGAAGCAAAAGAAAGATGAGAAATTGGAGCTTGTGCATACAGATGTATGGGGACCAGCTCAGGTATTTTCTCTCGGTGGCTCTCTGTATTATGTTACATTCATTGATGATGCAACTAGGAAGGTATGGATTTATTTCCTTAGGCAAATCTGATGTATTTGAAACTTTTAAAAAATGGAGAAGCTTGGTTGAGAATGAGATGGGTAAAAGGATAAAATGTCTCAGATCTGATAATGGTGGTGAGTATTGCAGTAAAGAGTTTGAAGATTATTGTTCCTCTAATGGTATTCGTAGGCAGAAAATGGTTCCAAGGACTCCACAGGGAAAATGGAGTGGCTAAAGCGCATGAATAGAACAATAATGGAGTGTGCACAGACTATGAGATTGCATGCTAGGCTACCTTTAAAAATGTGGGCAGAGTAAACACTTCTATTTAATTAATAGAGTCCCTCTAATCCTTTGGGTTGTGGTATTCCAGAGGAAGCATGGAAAGGTAAGAAGGTGAGTTATTCTTTTCTCAAAACCTTCGGTTGTGAAGCATTTGCACATGTAGATTCTAAAATAGAACCAAGCTTGATGAAAATCAAAGAAATGTATTTTGTTGGATATGGTATTGATGAATTTGGTTATAGGCTTTGGGATTTTTAAAATCAAAAAATTGTGAGAAGCAGGGATGTCATATTCAATGAGAAAGTGTTGTACAAAGATCTGTTGCTACAACATGAGAAGAAAGAAAATGATTATGCAATGTTGGATGATATTCCAAACAATGATGTTTCAGTGGTTCCTCATGCTGGGCAACAACAACAACAAATACCACAAACTCCTGTTAGACGATCTTCAAGGATAAGTAGACCTCCAAAAAGATTCTCTCCCTCTTTGTATACTATTTTGTTAACTGATGCTGGTGAGCCAGAATATTATGATGAAGCTATGCAGGTGGATACCAAGGTTCAGTGGGAGCATGGAATGGAAGAAGAAATGGACTCCTTGCTGAAAAATCAGACTTAGGAATTATGCAAGTTGCCCTACAGGTAAAATGGCTTTACCAAACAAATGGGTTTATAGGTTGAAAGAGGAGGATGGAGGTAAGAAAAGATTTAAAGCCAGTTAGTTGTAAAAGGGATTTGCATGAGAAAAAATTATTGATTTGATGAGATTTTTTTCTCATTTGTTAAAATGACTTCTATTAAGTATTGTTTTAGTATTGTGGTTCTTTGAAGATTTGCATTTAGAACAACTTGATGTTAAAATAGCCTTTCTCCATGGTGATTTGGAAGAGGAAATATATATGGACCAGCCACAAGGATTTGAGGTCAAAGGTAAGGAGAAACTAGTGTGCAGATTGAAAAAAAGTTTATATGGCTTGAAGCAAGCACCTCGGCAATGGTACTTAAAATTTGATAGTCGGTGTAATTATGGCCATTGTGTTTATTTTAAGAGGGTTGATAATGACAGCTACATTATTTTATGTTTATATGTTGATGACATGCTTGTAGCTGGGTCTTACCCCCTTTTCCTCTCTAAATTAAATAAACATGTCAATTTTATTTAATTTAGTTATTTGGATTTTTAAACCAATTTTAAATTCCCCCTTTTTCTCTCTCCTTGTCACATCCTCCATAATCCTCCCATAATCTGAATTAATGTAATTAATTCATGATTATGGTGTGCACACCCTTAATTTGGGATTAATGTCGCATCCTCCATATTTTTCCACTTGCCTCTAATATTTCATTAATCCTCCTAATCATGTGTTTGTACAACCTTAATTAAAGTCATTAGCCACATTTAGCATGCCTTTTTAGTCAACCTTTTCATTTGCCTTTCTTAGCATTGACCCTCTCTCCCATGTGAAGTTTTAATTCACATTTATTCACCCTAGTTTCCTCTCTTCCCCATGTGAATTTTTAATTCACATTTTATCCTTCCAAGGCTTACCTTATCCCCATACAACTTCTAGAACATTTGACTTGTCACATCACTCACATGTGGCAAATTCCCACCTTTTTGGAAACTCTCTCTTATCCACTAGATTCTCCCAAGCATGTGAATTTTTAATTCACATTTATTTTCCCAACTAATTTCATATTCCCCATGGAGATTTTTGAGGAATTCTAAAATTCCTGAAAAGTCATTTTCATTTTCACTTGGGGATAATAAGAAGTTCTTTTTTGAGGAAATCTTCCCATTCCCCAAGGTATTTTTCCTTATTCCACCTCACTTACACATCATCACACCCTAGGCCACTTCACCCTCCACATGTTAATATGTGAGGGATTTTGAGTCCTTAACTCACCATAGCCCTTCATCTTGGCCTTGGTGGCTTAATCTCAATCATTGAATTCTCTAGAGAATTCAAATTCTTCTATAAATACCCCCTCTTCTAATGCATTTAACAACACTTATCCATTTGCACCCTTATGCTATCAATTTGATTACTCATTTTGCAAGCATCATCTTAGCCATTTAGTCAAGCCACTTAGTCTCTAGCATTAGAATTTTATCATATTTTCCATCCAAGGAGTACACAAGCTTTCAAACATCAAGGGCCAACCAAGGGATTCAACAACACAAAGGTATAATAATTTACAATCATTATTTTACTATCTTTCCTTGTGTTATCATTCCTTAGGCTAATCTTTGAGGTGTTCCTTGTGTTGTTCTTTATTTCATTTTAGTTATTTTTCACCTTTAGAATAGGATAAACTCAAGGCTTCACAGTCACTACAACCCATTGGCCTATCGAAGAGGTTGTCTTCAAAGTCTCAGAAAACTCGCAAAGTCCTACTAACTAGAGTCACCAGCCTTCCATCAACATGTTGAGGAGACAGGAATCAATGTCTCAGTGAAACAACGTCACTCTGATACACTCTCATCAGAGTTATGAGGAGACATAAGAAAAATCCCTTTGAATTGATTGACTCTTGTTGAAAAAGCATACACCATGCTAGAGCAAGAAGTAAAATTTACCCATCGAGGAGACATAGAATAATGTCTCACCAAAAAAGGAGATTTAGTCTGATAAAGAAGATTTACTAAATGCTATGAAGATAAAACACAAACCAGTAAGTTGAGGCATGATTTCTAACAAATGTAGGGAAACAACCACTATGTGTGATCACTTTTCTTATTCCAACTGGAAAGGCCATATTAGAAACACCGATCCATTTTATGCTTCATGATCTTTCATATAATATCCTTTTAGGAAGACCATGGATTCATACAATGAATGGGGTTCCTTCTACTCTTCATCGTAAAATAAAGTATTCCTACAAAATAAAATGTATATAATTGATTTCGACCTCGAACCAAATAGTTTTATGAAAATTGAGAAAAATAAGGAAAATCCTTTGAAAACACTGACACCAACTACACAAGTGGAATCTGTGTAATGGAAAGAAAAAGAAAACATATTGAGGAAGTCACAAAGCTATTAGAAGATGATTGGGGTTGCTTAGATTTCACAACACTCATGGGAAAGTACAAGATCATCAACAAAGAATTTGAAAAGGGAAAAGAGAATGCGATAATGTCAACAAAAAATTTGAAAGACCCTTCCAAAGCACCCACCTCAAACACTTTAGAAGAAGAAGCAAATCATACAAAAAATTTTGATGAACTTAATTATGAACAACCACCAACTCCAAAAGAAATGAAAAAGATTTATGAAAAAGGTTATGAACTTATGAAACAATTTGGATATAGTGGAAAAGGATGTGGTGCTAGAGAATAAGGTATTTGTGTCCCTATAGAACCCAACACACAATGAATGACTAGTGGTCTTGGTTATTGTCCCTTGAAAGAAACAAATAAACCTTCACTCAATGCCAATACTATTACAAAAGATTCCTCTAAGCCAACTTTAACATTAGTACATCTTGAATTGATAGACACTAATGGTCTTGGTTATTGTCCTTTGCAAGAAACAAAAGAAACAATGAAATCCTTGCTTAACATTAATTTAATCACACAAAACACTAATGATTCAAATTCAATAGATTTTACACCCTCATGTAAAGGAGAGTACAAAATATTGCAATCTAAAGAGCCTTGTGTAAGTATGACATCTTGTACTAAGCAAGAGATATCTTTTTCGCAAAATACAAGAACATATACTTTTGATCAAGAGAGTATCTTTTCGAGACTCCTCAAAGATCATTTGATATCCCTTCAAGAAAATGAAAAAAATTTTACTACAAGAGTTCATTTTGTGCATATCATAGAGTTCATGGTCATTCTACTAATGAATGTAAGGCTTTGGGTAACAAGATTCAACATCTTAAGGATTGTGGTGTCCTTCCTTATGTTGAGGTACCTCATTCCTCTATCTGATACTTATTTTCATTCTATTATATTATTTTGGCTCATCCTCATCCTACAGTAAGTGCGAGAAAGGGGTTAGATAGCCTTGTCCTCGTATGACACTTGTCGTTGTCTCTTTTGGCTAGTTAATCACCTTCCATGTATATATAAGAGAAAGCTTGAGATATGGGTGACATGCCTTAATTTGGTTCACATGTGATGTACTGAGTTTTGGGGGAAACCCCTTTCCATGATGTAGTTTCATTCAAAAAAATATGACTTGGCATAGTGATTTTCGGATAATCTCTCATGTCTTCTTCTACTTTAAAGAAATTGTTCACAACAATGGTGTTAGCAACTACTTTAAAGTGGTGGCATACATCAACACTCATGTTTAACTATATTATTTTCTTTATTCTTGCAATGTATCCTTTTCTTGGTGGTGTCATTGGGTTTGATTTCCTCTGAGAGAATGATATTTATTTGACTTATCCTCTCTTGGAGACATTAGGTACAATGTTCCCTAAGAAGAGACCTTATATGAACTAAGAAAAAATATTTTGAATGTACCTTACACTACTTTTGCATTTACAATAACTATTATATGGCCACCTTGCATAACACACTTTGCTTGCTTCTAGTGCCATCTTGTTTGTTCATGAGTATCAAGCATAGGAAGCTTTGCTTGCCTCATGGAGCTAGAAGTTTATTGTTGTGTGGCACCTTATCAAAGTTATTAGGAGGTATATATTTGGTATGATTGTATGTATGGGAAGCCAAAATTAGGAATGAATTTCCCATAGCCACTTGCTTGTGTGTGTGAGCGCATATCGGCCGCATGCATATGTGTCTCACCTCTCTAGGGGCTCACCTAGTGGATGTCCTAAGGTTCCACTAGCCCTTGTGAGAATGCATTTGGTTTGCATAGTGGACATCATGTTCCAATTATAAGCCACCTTTTCTAGATACTCACCCAATGGGCAACCTGAAGTTCTATTGCCTCAGAGTGAGTGTGCATTTTTAGAAAAAACATCTTAGATCTGATCCAAAATGTGTGAGATAAATAGTCAAAGCGTGATCCACATTTTCTTTCTTTTTCTTTCATCTTTATGTCTTTGACATTGCATGGTTGTGTGTCTTGTTTTGTTGCATATTGTACACCTTTTGTGCACCTCTTTGTGCTTATGTTGGTTTGATGTAGGATATTGGATCCTAGGGGATTGACCACCTCCTTGATCTTTGTTATTTTATACCATCCACATTGATACACTTGGATCCCTCTTGAATGTTTACTTTAGTGTGAGTTTGAAGCAAGTTCCTCCTCTCACTAAAGTGGGGGCTAAATGTAGTTTAGAAAAATGTATCCCTTTACATTTTCACACTTAATTTGGGAATTATTAACATTAAAATGGACCTAATGTTTCATTGATCTAGTGTTGTATTTTGTTTTACATATTCACAGTAGGTTTAGGGCCCTTTTAAGCTAAATAGACCTAATTTCATCTTAATTTAGTGTTGTAAAGTGTATTTATTTACACATTCACATTAAGTTTTGGAACATCTTATATTTATGACCTTCATATCATCATTAATAGGCCCCTAAAACCCTTTATTATGCATCCCAAGGCTTATTTCAATTGAGATCCTGATGTAATCAACAAATATGCTTGATATCTTAACCCCCCAACATTTCCTCTATCCAAAAAGGCCTAGTGGGACTATACGCCACCTTGGGCATATGAGTCCCACCTAGATGGGACCTATATACCACAAGTGGCATATGAGTCCCATTTGGCCCCCTTTTAGGGTTTTGAGTAGGAAATCAGTGTTTTGAATTCAAATTCCATGAATGTCAGCATTTGGGATCTAATAAATGGTAAGTTAGATGAAGTGCCTATATAAACAAGGTTTTAAATCATTATTTCACCTAAGAATTTATCATATCAGCCTAAGCAGTCATAATATCAAGCTAAGCAATCAAGAGTTAAGCATTCTAAGACTTCACAAGAGCATCATAGAGTATTCAAGAGCATTTCTAAGGAATTCAAGGGCAGATTTCTTCATCATTTGTTGCAGCAATTCAAGATCCATCATCATGTCAAAGGTATAAAGCATCAAGCATGTTGTTGAGCTAGTGTTGTGATGTAGCATTCAATATCCAAGTTAAGCATTGTTTCATAACCAATTCAAGATCAAGATCTACATTCTTCATGGCCATTTCATGTTAGATTGTAGACCTACATTTCAAGACATCATTCAAGGTATCATTTTTCATGTTTCATTGTTTCATCACAAGGTTTAATTACCTATGTAGACACCTGAATTTGACCACTCCCATATGGTCAAATTCACCCTTCATATTCCTCTGTCCTGCATCCCTAATCCATGTTAATTAAATAATTTATTATTTGATATATATTTTGTCTTATCCTAATGTCCCCTAAGGTATTTAATCAACCAATTAAATACCTTACACCTTTCATCTCTAAATTAAATAAATATCACAATTATTTAATTTAGTCACTTTAGCCCAAATGAATTAAATAAATTATTAATTCATCTTTTTATCTCTCCTTATGTCACATCCTCCATAATCCTCCTTAATCCAGATTAATTTAATTAATATGTGATTAGGATGTGCACACCCCTAATCATCATTAGGGTCACATCCTCCCTAGTCTCCCACTTTCCCTTAATCCTTCATTAGCCTACCTAATCCTATATTTTCACAACCTTAATCAACTAATTAAGCTAACCTACTCCTCATGCCATTTATGGCATGTGTCCTTAGACAACCTACATTAAATGTATTCTCTATTTGGAGAAGGCAACCCCTTACCTATGTGAATTTTTAATTCACATTTATTCACTCAATTCATTTTAAGGAATTTAAAATTCCTTCTCCCATCCCCATGAGGATTTGTGAGGAATTTTTAATTCATCACATGTCCTCTCAAGCACATGTAGACAAGGACCTCCTTTATGAGGAGATATTGTCCCTTCCCAAGGTACAACCTAGTACCTCCATGTCACCTCCACATAACCTTTGTCTACCCACATCATTTTTCACATGTCAATATGTGAGGGCTTGTGAGTTCTTAACTCACCCTAGCCCTTGATCTCTTCTAGCATGGATCAATATTGACCCTCCATTGCTTTAGAGGCACTGCCCATAAAAGTAGAGGAAATTCTCTTATTTGGAAATAACCAAGTAATCCACTTAACAATAAAGCATTCAAGCAATCTTCAAACCATCACTTAGCATCCACCATTGTTACATCATTTTGAGCTTCCATATTGCATCCATTACAATACCCATTTGCACCATTACAATCCTCATCACTTTAGCATCATTTTGAGCATTATTTTTAGTTGTTTTTCCAACAAGGAGCATACATTTCAAGCATCTAAAGGGAAAACCAAAACCATTATCTAAACAAGGTAAAATTGTTCTTTGTTTCTTGTATTTTGTTTAGATTTAACTAGGCCTAATCCAAGTGTTTGTTTTGTGTTTATTTCCTTTGCATTTTATTTTCACTTGCATTTTAAGTAGGTTAGAACACTTGCACACATTTTTGGCACACCTAATCTTCTCAATTATCCAATCAACCATCCAATCAATCACTCGATCTTATCAATCATCCAATCTCGTTAATCAACTTAGTCAAACCTAATCTAATCAACTATCCAAATCATCCCATGCAACCCAATAAACTAATCAATTAATCAATCAATCATTTAATGTAATCAATCCTTCAGTCATTATTTAGGTCATAATTAAAGTGCATCTTAGGGAGTAGTGTCATCTTAGCCACCTGGTAGTTTTTCATTTTCATTCCCATCACCACCTGATCACAAGCAAAGAAGCTCATGGAACAACAATAGTCCCAAGGTGCTCAGCCTCATATCCCTCAGGATCAACCCACCAATGGTGGATCATCACAATCTAACATTGAGGTTCACAATCAAACTCCTCCTAACGAAAGCATGGAAAACCAACCTGAGATCACAGTTGAAAAATACCTTAGTAATCCCACAAATTTGCAAATGATGGATCATCTCCTTGATGAGCGCAGGGATAAGATTCTTGTCACATCTCTCTTGAAAGGTATCAAGCCACTATCAGGGTTCGACTTATCAAAATATATCAAAATTACACCTCCTGCACCCCTTGTGTTGCAAGATCCTCAAAATTTTCTGAATGATCCAGGAAATTCATACATCCCCCGAGGTCCACCACAAGATGTTGGTACCAACCAGGATTTGGCAATGTTGTTATTTATCAAAAACCACCCCCTATACCACCTCCTCAAGTTCTAATTTTGATTATGGGTGGACTTGATCCAAACATTCCTCAAGACCATGATCCTAACAATCTTCTTGGTCTTGGCATG
>VDFB02348557.1:0-21242 GCA_007258455.2 Sequoia sempervirens
CTGGATCATCAAACAAATTCGCATTGGATCATCAGACAAATTCGCATTTGATCATCAGATAAACTTATGTGCATAACCGAACTGGCATAGATGGTTAACAATGGACGAAACAATCTGTATATAAACGAATGGGAGAGACGCCTATCTTCAAATCTTTCATGTCGGCCTCTTAAGAAATTGCGTGCCATCTTAGATGAAAGTCGGCCTTGATAATATTCACACCTCTTCACAAGAGGTCGGCCACCTTTAAGAAATCGTGTCCCAAGAAGAATGAAGTCGGCTCCAAATAATAAACATGTATTAAATGTCTTCTTAATAACAGATCAAGATGAATTAGTATCTTCTCATGTCGACCAAACAATGCAATGAAGATAATGAATAAATTAAATAGCCAACGACTATCATTTAATTTATGTTCTCTCAACAAGGCTGAGCTAGAAGGAACGACAGATGCTGCTATATCATTAACAGTTTCAAAGGCCTTAATTTGGGCTTGGTGGCGGGTGCTCCGCCCCTCGACCTCGCCCTGTATCGCGACAAGGAGCACGCCAGGGGCACTACCCTCGGACCCCGGGAGGGGCGCTGCCCCTCGACCCGCTAGGGGCGTTGCCCCCAGACCCCCACAAGGGGCGTTGCCCCTTGACCCCACTGGGAGTGTTGCTCCCAAACCCCCACGAGGGGTGCTGCCCCTCAACCCCATTGGGGGCGTTGCCTCCAAACGCAAACCCCTACATGGGGCACCGCCCCTCAACGTCATTGATATCTCCACTCCTAGACCCTCACTAGTTATTGGGATCTCTTATTATATAAGAAAATTGATTACAATAAGGGGATTTGGGAGTGAAGACTGGAATCGACAACTTAGACTATCAGGCTTTCAGCCATTAGGATTACGCATGAGTGCAATTTTGTACTCAATTTGCACTAAAATCAATCAAATTTAACAGAAAACACTTTTGTACTCATTTATGGACTCATTGGATTCATCTTGTCATTGAATTTTGCAAAAAAAAATGTGTTTCTAATGAAATTTAAGCAATTTTTTAAGATCCCGAGTCTTTTGCCAAGTTTTTGTTGACTCATCAATTTTGGGCTTGGCAAGTTTTTTGGCGAGTCGAGTTTTCCAACTATGATATATATACAATCTCTGGATACTTTATGACAGTTGATTTGACGCTACATCTTAACATATTATCAAAAAGTGAGTCATACTCATAATAAGGCCACTGCTGTACAGCAGTCACTCCTTGCTGCTGCGACTTGCTTCTGCAGGCCATTGTGCCCTTTGGGCGATTCCAACCCAAACTCCCCTTTACTACAGCCACCAATCACAGCCGTACAACATAGTGACAGCAAGGTTGTGAGTACCAATCACATTTTGTTTACAGCAGTTTGTAATAACAATCACATATGCAATACTATTAGTTTCAATTTCTCCATATTCAGCTGTACCCATAATAAATGTGTGGATTTCAATAAAGTATTTGCATCTGCATACATGGCACAGTCATAAGATTATAACAGCATTGAATGTCTGCTGCATTTTATGCGGTGCAGTCAATAAATATATTAACATTGGCATAAGGGTTCTAAATATTGTAACAGTCCTATACATCCATTTATGACAGCAGTTTGCATGCATTCATATGCAGCCATGATCAGTGGCAGAACTCTATGTTAAGTGTTCAATTAGTTGTTGCATAATTCCACGAGTGTTTGCATCAGACAGTTCATAATGAGCACTATCCTATGACCAGTCTGCTGTTGTAATTACATTGAGTAAAGATTCTGTTAATTGTCATATTCTAGAAGATACATAAGTTGATCCCTTGTACTTGTTCACCATATGCTCTCACCTTGCCCTCATGTGGTCTTGGAAATCAGAAAGTGGCAAGTCCCTGACTCTAGCCTAGCAAAAAACCTCAAAATTGTAGGGTTCAGTAAAATATTAAAAAGGGACATTACAACATATAATACATCTAGGCTATAGCACTTTACACTGTTGTCTGAAATTTTAGCCTGCACATTCATATCTACATTATTTGATTCCAAACCCTTCCCAGAAGTAGCAACATGTTCTTCTTCAATCTCAGCCACAAACACATCCAAGATCATGCCTTGTTAGTCCTTTTTCATGCATTATCTTCTTTTCACTACCACCTATATTGCTTTTTTATCAAGATGAGCCCTTAGACATTAATTCTCCTTTGACAGTGATATACCCTTTGACATCAATGACAATAAACTACCAATCTTCTTTGACATCAATGACAATTTTCCAGTGCCTTGTATCTCCTAGGATCCAGATCAACAATGCTTAGTGCTTAGTTATTTTTTAGAACCTGTACGACTTTTTAACCAAGTGCTGTTTGGACATACCCGAATGCACTTTTGAGACCCCATTGACCTTCTTTGGTCATTTGTAGACATTCATATAATTTAATGAATTCATTTTTAAGAGAAATTAATTTACTTCTGCTTTAACAAAAGTGGCACATACATGAAGGGTGGTCGGCCACTTTAAATAAACATTAATTTCTTTTCCTCTCCAAATCGGTCGGCCGCCATATGAATAATCAACCTTATTTATCCAAAGCTATTATAGATGAGGGTTGGCACTCTTTGGCATACTATTTTTAAAAACCTCCTGCTTTGTTTCCTTTTTCTAGATGCAACTCTGCACAATATAAGACACACTCAGACTTGACAGTCAGAGCACCATTTATCTTCAAGATAGATTTTAAGACACTGCCATCCTGTCTACTGCAGGTTCAACCACATTTCTTGAAGGGGAAGTTTGCTCATTCTTGCACACAGCCAAGTACTTAGGCATATACCCATGATTATGTTTATCTGATCCATCTTGCTCCTTTGGAGAAGGCAGATTTAATACAATCATGGCATTGTGTTTCTATTCATCCTTTTTATGAGATGGCAAAGGCAATCTATCTGAAATTCTAGCCTGCACATTCATATCAACATTATTTAATTCCAAACCCTTCCCCGAAGTAGCAACATGTTCTTCAATCTCAGCCACAAATTTTTCACATCCAAGATCATGCCTTGTTAGTCCTTTTTCACGCATTATCTTCTTTTCACTACCACCTATATTGCTTTTTTATCAAGCTGAGCCCTTAGACATTAATTCTCCTTTGACAGCGATATACCCTTTGACATCAATGACAATAAACTACCAATCTTTTTTGACATCAATGACAATAAACTACCAATCTTCTTTGACATCAATGACAATTTTCAAACACCTCATATCTCCTAGGATCCAGATCAACAATGCCTTTTTAACCAAGTGCCTTTTTTGGACATACCCAAATGCACTTTTGAGACCCCATTGACCTTCCTTGGTCATTTGTAGACATTCATATAATTTAATTAATTCATTCATCCTTATAATTTATTAGTGTCATACTTGTCATTTGTGAAAAAACACAATATTTTCCAATGTCTTACCTTCAAGCCTGTATTGCCTATGAGCCAATATTTCTAGCCTACAGTCAATATATCTTGCATGGTATCCAAGTCAAGTATAGCCTGAGACAAACTGATATACGAACCAGCCTACAGGCAACTTTTACTGAATATATAACTAAAGGAGATTCAACTAGTCTACAAGCCAAAACATTTATGGTCCCAAGGTTATGTCTACAAGTCATATGTACCCACATAAATACATGTATAGAGCCAAACTATAGCATGGTGTCATTTATTACATATTTGATAGACATGGAAGATAAGTTTGTTGCAGTTCCAAAAAGATGAGGGACAGGTTTATTGATAGTAATTCCCTGTAACTATTATAAAGCTTTCATGTTTCTTTGCTCCTACTAGAAAGAGACAAATCATAACAGCCACAATACTGCACACACTGATGTCCAAAGTCTAGAGTGAACTATCAGGCCTTCAAATTTTAAAAATAAAATAAATAAAAGACCATTTGCTATATTATCACATTACATTTCCCAACTTGTTTCATACGTCTTGGATGAGAAAAAAATCTTATTTGATTCCAGAAGAAGAAGAATCTGAACTGTTAACCAGCATGCACAATTTGCTTTTTCTGTGTCTTTGTGGTGACTTCATACTTTGATACTTCCTAACCCTAGGGAGCTGATACTTCAGTATTTATTTATATTTTGCTAGTGGGTTGAACTTTGATAGTTTGCTCTTTGAGCCTCCATGTGATACTTGTATTGGTTCTTTTTGAATGCTCAGTTGAGCCATACATTTTGCAAATTATCTTCCTCAATATTTAAAATATATTTTCCATGCATCCCTTGTGACATTTGGTTCTTAGCCAACCTGTAAAAAAATTGAGATGATAAAATGTTCCTCTTCTTTTACATTTCCCTTATGTTCTATTATTGAGTATGCGCATGATATAAACTTTAAATCATTACCAGATAAGAGTGGTAAACTCATCTCTCCTACCTGTAAATGAGCATGAGTGGCCACTCTTAGATTGAAGTACCTTTCAAACACAATAATTGAATTCCCTTGCTTCCTGAAAAATCTTTTCAGAGCATGCTTATAATTTTGCAGTTCACCATCTGCATCTGGAGGCAGTGAAAGGGAGGAAGGTAAATGTTCGATAGGAATTATTAGTACATGTCCTTCAACAAGTGGACCTTTGGCTATTGCACAGTAGAAGTTTTCTCCTATACTGACCACAAGATGAGAATCTATATTAGGGCTTGAAAGACAAAACCAGCAAGGCTGATTTGTAGTAGATATTGCATTTCCCCTTTTCTTCCCAGCATCAAGGTCATGGCTAAATCTGCAATTTAGATTCGAAGTCACGTTATTGTATTTCAAAAATAACTACATGAGAAATATTAAGAAGAAAAAAGCATGTATAAAGAAACAGAAAAAGACCAAAACATTTGCATATATCCTATGTAAGCTATCAAAAGTATATGGACAATTTCAGATTACAATTTGCTATATGCTCAGCCAATAGCACAAAATAAATCAAATATGCAGCATCACAAATGCTCCTATTTTCATCATTTTTTGTGTATGCGTACTAAAATAAGAAATAAAAACTATGCCTAACCTGCATTCGTTCCCCTTATCGCATCTACCGTTCCTGAAAAAATCAAAGCAGCTACCAGAAGGAATTTGATCATCACTCCCACCACCATCTGAGCTATGGCGAAATTTGCAGTCTGAACCTCTCTCACATCTACCCTTACTAATGAAATCAAAACAAACCCCCTTTGAGAAGGGAGTTTTATTGTCTATATCATGTCTAAAATTACATTTTTCACCTCGCGAACAAGAACCAGATGATAAAAATTGAAAACACATTCTTTCACCATCTGTAGTGCCCCCCCTTTGCCGTTTTTGTGTTACATCATATCGCCAATACTGAGAATCAGAAGCTTCAGGTCGCTTCTTTGTATTTTTTGCTCCACCAGATTGGAATAGAACATTATATGGAGAAACTGTTGCATTTGCAGGTATTGCAGAAAGTTCAGATGCAGACATCACAGATGCAGGCGTGGGAGAAAGTGCATGGATAAATTTCTGACAAATCAAATACTCACTATCAATATGCATTACATACAATCAATTTGTCAAGCTGCAGCACAAAAAATATATCTAGCAAGAATGCAATAATACACAACAATAATAGTTTATATTACAATCATGATATCACACAACAAAAAATAAAAACAATTATCAAAGAAATAGAAGCAAAAAGAGATGAATGGTTGAATAGTTCTGAGCTGCCTCACTTTTGGATGAAAATGAAGTCATTCGACAATGATTCAAACCTGAATATAAAATTCCATTTTCTTGTAAAAAGTAAAAACACACCCTTATTTCACATCCATGCCAACCCCCAGACAACTAGATTACAAGAGCAATATGTCTCTTATTTGCTACACCATTTAAAAGGGTTTAAGAAAACAACGTAGATTTGCTTCCAATGATTAGCTATGAATGTAATTTTTAACTAATGGGACTCCATCTCCACTAAAAAGAAAACTTAAACCTTAGAAATACACATGTTGAACATTCAAGTAGAAATAGAATCATGTTTAAACTCTACATTGCATGTCTCTGTAAAAAATTGAAGTAAACATCATTTTTTTTTTATGAAAACAACCAACTGTAACCATCAGGCCCACCACATTTTTTCTTAATTTATGGAATACATTGTGATGTAAGTCCACAAGGTAAACTCTTGAGTGGTCGATTAAGCCCTACATGTTATCAAGAGTGGTTTATAAATTAAATGCTTTGCTCCCCTACAACAAAGAATCAATCATATTATTTTTTCTCATCTTATTGAATATATTATGTTCTCAGATTCCTTGGCAGAATCCAACCCAGCATACCTGCATTTTGTGTATGGCCTCTGGAATAGTTGTGGGCATTTCATTTCTGTCAACCATGTAATATTACTCTCAACTGAAACTCTTACATGTTACCAAAGCCAAGTGTTTAAGACGAATTGTCCTTTGATCCCTTGCAGTCACTTGGTTCACAGAGGCATTGCTGTCAACATAAAATATGCATGGTTTTGTTCGAATAGAAGGTAAGGATATTCAATTTTTGAAGATTTGAAGCACTCTCTATGGATAAATATGTTTTGCATTAAAAAATTTATGCTTATGATATGAATGGATTGAATATTTCTTTTGGATGTTTTTGGTTAGAATCTTTGGAGACAATAAACATTAATGTACAGAAGAAGTTCATGAAGCTTTAGTATAGAAATAAAAAAATCACATTCAGAGACCAAAACAAAGTGAAGGTAGAGCAAGTTCGAGAATCTACTCAAGAGTGCATTGAAGAATCAAACGAAGAACAAGAGGAGAAAGACATTTTTTTAAAAAGAGGAAAAGACAATTTCTCTTCATGAGCCAACAAAACAACTGGCAAAAAAATTTGAAGAAATAAAGAAGATTTTCGAGATAGCAAAGGGTGCAACATATTGACATCTACATCATTGTGAGAGGCAACCATCGTGGAGGCATAGTACTACATGGAATCAGCAAGCTAATCACTATGGATCTTCATGGGATCAAAGGAACAACTACAACAATCAGTGGCATCACAAAAGCAATGGCTACTCATAGCAAAAAATGGGGACATACTATGGAAAAGAATGAAGCCAAAGTGGCACAATTAAATGTGGATTAATGATGGAAGCTAGATACCATCAAGAAAAACTCGCCGCAGATATCATGTGCAGATGGCTGGATGATAGGGCATGGTATCATATTTGTAATGATTTGCAACAAACTTACAATTTGGCTTCATCTGATGTTTCAAGGATGAAACATGTCGAGGAGATGACATTTGTATCTAGGATATGATATTATATTGTATATAAGTTGATGGAGATGTCAACATGTGGCACACATCCCTTAAGTTACTTATTTTGGGTCATATGGACAACTTGTGTAAATAATTAGACTAGGCAATGAGTATGCCTACATGAGGTTTAGTGTTTTCCCCCTCTATTATGTTATTGGGAGGTCTATATCAAGGAAGCGAATATCAGTGTAAGCAAATGTGAAGAGTATTGGATTATATTTGGGATCTCTTAGAGATATAGCTTGGAGTGGCTTCTTCCATGAGGAGTAATGTATAGTGTTGCCTACCTCAAGGGTTTATTCTATTTCTAAGTATATTCAATATTAAGGCATATTGACCCATAAGAATCTCTTGTGTTGTGTGTGATCTCTCTTCTATATTATTATATTACCATTATTATATGATTGGATCTTATCATCTAGAATGGCTGAAAGATGGAGTGGAAATCATGGTGAAGAAGCAGTGTAAAGCCAAGTTTTCTATTGGGTTCAAATACAAGGACAAAGTGCTAATGGATGTGGTTCCATTGGGTGTTTGTGATCATAAAATGGGACAGCTATGCCACACTCCACCACATCAGCAAAACAACCATGGATTTAACGTGAAGCTCTCAAACAACCTCAACATGCACCAAAACATGTATGATCAAGACATAAAATATAAAACTTCTACATGCAAAAATAAAACAACCTTGCAATCAACCACACAAACAAATGCAAAAACAAGATCGCGCTTTGGAGAAACCCTCAAATGGATAGAAGACTCCGAAATGAGCAAGCAATGCTCCTCGTACCACTAATCCTAAGTATTACATGTGTATACATCACCTCATGGGCTTTACAAAAGCTCTTCTTCACATTATTGAGCTACATCACATTTGTATACTATTATGAAAATGAACACGTCCAACATCTATACTCAAAGCAATGGAAAAATGATGGACAATACCTCCATGCATAGGTTTAAGGTTTACCATCCACTTGCAGCTGTCAAAAAAATTGTTGCAGCAGGCCCAAGTGACTCCGCATATAACTTTTATTGTGTGGGATGATGGAAAGGTGTTGTCAAACCACATTTGCAGCAACATGTTTACTCTTTGATCTGATAAAAATAGTACTTGAAGTTGAAATAATGAACAAAATAATAATGCATGCCAGATAGAGTAATAGAAATATATCCTTACATGAAGTTCTTACAAAAGTAGACCAAAGACGGTCGGCCAAGGATCAGAATACTTTCCCTAACAACACAAAGTCTATTTGAAGCACTTGACAGTAGCCAAAAAAAAACACAACCATCAACAACTAACAACTAATTACCTGAAACCAACAAATGATTAATACATAGTTGGGTACAAAACATAACAAAGGCATGTTAACTACACATGTTGCTCCTTCCTCCAACACCCTCTATCTACCAACTAGTCTTAGCTAACCAATCAGTCATGTAGCTTCGACTCTCTGTCAATCAACCAACTCTATATGATTTTGGCACTCTATCAACTTGTAGCATGGCTCAAGTCATAATCCTAACTTCTACCTCTACCTGTAATAAGGCTCCAAGCTCTACCCAAGTTTTGCATTGCTCCACCAATCTATCAACCATGTGAAGCAAAGCTCAACCATGGATGGCTTCCTCTGTACAATCAACCAACTCTGTGTAACTCCAGCACTCTAGTAGTCACACAGCTTGGCTCTGCCAATCCACCAGCCTCTAACCCACTCTTGGTTTAAAAATGGCTCCTACAACCTTCCATTCCCATGGCCAAAAGACACTTTGATAGCCATTCAAAACAAATGATGACAGTTTAGCATCATTTAAATAACTGTTGAAATGTTCTGTTGCATGCCAATCTGTTTTGGTGAAAGAATAATGATTATAACAGTCCAATAGCCTTCCACATGAACCTAATCATTACCTACAAGTCACAGACAATCAACACGAACCAAAACATACCATTAGCAGGCCTGCAACAGTGATAAAAACATGCTGCAACAATCAAAATTGCAGCCTATAGCAAACTTGTCACTTACAAACATACCCTTGAAATTGTGAAAATACGAATAAATCCGATAAATAAGTATAAGAAATTACATTTGAAAATATTATTATAATTATAAATTTAATAATACTAAATGGATATTGAAAATCATTGAAATATATAAATACTTAAATAAATAAACAAATCAAATATTAAATATATAATTATCTGAGATATTATAATAATAATCATCAATGATAATATATTTGTTAAATAGATTTTTAAGATCATTAAGTTAATGAAAGTGTCTCCTCTCAAGCGGTGGGTCTAAAAGGCACGCTCCCTTTAAAAGGCTAAGGAAGATCTAAAAGGGAGAGAGGGCGGGCCAGTGGAAAAAAGGGGATGACTCAGACTCAGGGGATCAATAAGAAGAATCGAAATAAAGGAGGGAACAGTTAAGGTCGTTGATAATTGATTGGATATTGTCGATCAGGACAAGAATCTGGCGCTGCTACTTGGAACGCACAGAGCAGGTCAAGCTTGGGATTGCCGTATGAGGAAATAACGAGTTGGGACTAATCATCTATTTAAATAGTAATGTATAATTAAAAAGTCGCGATCCTTTAAGTGATCTCCCGTTGCTTATAAGAAGAGAGAATTATAAGTGAATGGGGAATAATATTGGCCTCGATTTATAAAGGACCCATATAATATACTGTCGAGACTCAAGCAGTCGTTAGGGTAGTTGCGGGATATTCTTCATTACGACACCATATATACTTATAATGGTTGATATTGGTGAAGCAATACCAGGCGACTTGAGCTGGGCATCTTCAGTCGCTACAGGGCCCTGGTTGTTGAGTGCGTAACCTCATCAGAAGAAGTCGTGAGCCTCAGACAGTGCAATATCTTACTCAAATCTGGACGTGGATGGTCCCTGGTCACCTACGAGCAGTTTCTGAAGGTAACTCCTGCACATATGAGGGTCGCTTGAAGTCTGGGGTGCCAGACGTGATGGTCAATCAAGGTATAGGATTAAGAAATGTATAATGCTCGCACAAGTTTATAAATTCCGCCACTCATCAGGTATGAGAACCATTACGGTATGGAATAATATAATAATATGTGGAAAGATTTAGGTATATATCAGTGACGCTTATAAATATACTTAATATCTAATGATTTGTGACATATATTATGATTAATAAGTATATTGAATTAAATGAAAAGCTAATAAATAAAAGATGTGAACCTAGATATATAAATATTGTGACCCTTATATACATAATAGGGGATTAACAAATATAACATATACAGATAGGTATTACTCACAACTATCCAATAATAATGTTTGCAACAATTATTGAGTCTTATAGGTAATAATGGCTAAGCAAAGATGGCTATTCACTCACTATAGCGACCAATGAAAAAATAGAATTTCACCTATTGATTAATGTCCACCCATAGAAGAATTATTCATAGAAGTGATAAGAATAAATGAATAATTCTTTGATGTGAACAAAATATTTATACCATTTCTGGATCTATTAATTTTTTTTATCTAGAATTTATTGATCTCTAATATTTCTAATGTCTCTTGAGAAGCACTTTTGAATGCAAGATTCAGGTTTAGTGATTCCGGCCAATAGGGGACATTACAAAGAATAATGATTATAACAGTCCAATAGCCTTCCACATGAACCTAATCATTACCTACAAGTCACAGACAATCAACACGAACCAAAACATACCATTAGCAGGCCTGCAACAGTGATAAAAACATGCTGCAACAATCAAAATTGCAGCCTATAGCAAACTTGTCACTTACAAACATACCCAACTTTCAGTGGCCATAACTTTCACATACAAACTCAAATCGCAGTACCTTTTTTTAAAATTGCCTTATTTTTTGAGGGTTATCCAAATATGCAAACTCTTGAAAACTATTATGGGCCATGCAACAATCCAGCAATTCAGCATGTGATTACAATCCTTCATGCATCTGACATAAAATAGTGCTCTAGCATACTGCATCTCAATTTGAACTAACACCTGGAAGGTCCCCATATTAAATGGGACACATTCAACACTGTTACAAGTAACTCGTAGCCATATAGAGACTAACAATAGTTGTTGCAGGTAAACTTGCAGCCATAGAAAACCCTTGCAACCTACTACAAGTCACACTTGCAACACTAACCTTGATTGGTCCCAATAAACTGATCCATTTCTCAAATCAATTTGTGGAGTCATTTTTGGCAGCCAATATTTGTATCTATGGGATGCTACATATTGGATGAGGCTGAACCAATTCAGGTTGGTACCATGGAACACCATACACATTAAGTGCAGCAGAGAAGAAGGTTTAAATCACCATGATTAATGATCAAAGGCCAAGTGTTTAATCAATGCTAGTGGCAAATTTATTTTATTGATGCTAAGAGGTAAAGGAGAACAAAGATGAGTTGAGTTTCAAGGGCTACATGGATGTTACACTCATCAAGAGCAGTAAGGCATGACTAATTTGGTGAGCAAACTCTCTAAATTATTTATAGAAACCAAGGCGCTGCCCCAAAAGAGAGAAATCAAGTATGAGATCCAACTGTTACCTGATTGTTCTTTACCAAACTTAGGAGTGTATAGACAGAGTGTCACTGAAGCACAAGAAGTCGGGCAGCCCGAGAAATTGTTGGAGCAAGGGGTAATCAAATCGAGTACCTCTCCATTCAGATCTTCCATTGTCATTGTGCCAAAGAAAGATGGGACATATCAGATGTGCATTTATTACCAGGGACTGAATAAAATCACTGTGAAGAACCAATATCTGCTGCCCCAAATAGATGATCATTTGGATTAATTGTAACATGCCAAATATTTCATGAAGCTGGACCTTACATCTAGACCACCGAGTGAGGGTCAAAAAAGGATGTGTGAAGACAACTTTAAAGACACACCAAGGTCTTTTGAGTGGTTGGTTTTTCCGCTTAGTTCTGTACAACACACCACCCACCTTCATGCACCTTGAAATATTCCGAGCCAAATTTTTTCGTTTTTACAATTTTCAAATTACAAACAAAGCACCCGTTAAGGTTAGAGGATAAACCCAAACGTGCAGAAAGCAACTCTAACCAAGAATGGCGCCGATGATGGCGAGCATATGGTCAGAGGATCTTCTACTCTAAATACAGAAAGGGAACTCGACGTCAAGTATGTGCTACCCAATCCAATACGGAGTGAGGGGCGACCATATGACGGAGTGATTACAATAACAATGCTTGAAACGAAATGCGGAAAGCAGAGAAATACTCAACACCCAGAATGTGCTTGCTAACCCAGAATGGGATAGTAGCTACCATAGGGCGGAGATCAATTAAAACAATAACAACTGCTGAAAGTAAGAGGACTATTACACTCTGATAAAGCAAGAATCTATATGGCTGTCAGTACTACTGCCAGCTTACAATTTAAGAGATGATAACTTGCTACAAATGAGAATCAGCATATAACAGTGTTGCCACAATATTAATGAATTACTTTGCTGAGAAATAAAGCTTAAACAGCAAGAGCATAAACAGATCCAACCTTTCTCAACTTGGGTAATCACAATGAAGTCTCTGCAAGGTCTTTGAGAACTCTCAACACTATCCACGAATGAAGTTGCAGATTTCTACGAGCTGTTATACTGACCTGCACTTTTCATCACACAACCAGCTGCATACAGATTTCTTGAAAAGCTCATAACTCCTTCCCTAATTACTCAAATAGCGTGGTATTCAATGCAAAACAATGCTATCATGAGGGCGCTCAAACTACCAACAAGAAACAGACTTAAAACGCAAACTATATTTAACGCACGGAATCCAAGACAGCAGAAATGTACGACCCAGCTGACAGGGGCGATTTCTTTATTAAAAATCAGGTTTCTATCTAAAAATTCCACAACTTTGCAAACATGGGCGCCTAGCCAAGAAGGATGGAATGAAACAATACCCACAATGAATTTTTGTGTCTTTTTTGATTTACAAATAAAAATACGGATCTGCTGTAGCAAACTTGCAAAAACCAAAAACATCTAATATGCCAAAAACTGAATCTACTTGGACAAATGCAGATGATACACAAAACCAATGCGCACTTTCGTAAACTAGACTAAAATCACCACTAGTTGTTGTCTTTCAAACAAGCTGATGCAGAGCTAGGGAGGCCTTCATTCCTCGAAACCAAATCCACCCATTGTTTATAACAGCACTTTATAGACCAAGGTAAGAAATGATGCGCGCCTTCCCTTTTATAACTTCACAGTGACTTCGAAACCCTAAAATCCAATCTCAATGCCAAACCCTAGCTCTTTCTCCAAGATGGCGTCCTTTTCCTTTCAAGCTCAATGTTGATATTTTAATTAAAATCAATACTTTGATAAGTGCGCCCATATTAAGCTTGCTGTGACTTAGGAAAATTCAACATAAATTAAATATACCCTCAATGATGGCGCCACCCTTCAAGTCCACCTTTTAAAATAACATTAAGTTATTTGACTAGGCCAAGGTGATAAAATAACATTTAAAATATAATGTTATTTTTAAGTGAAATAAGCTCAACTCTCCAAAACTGCATTATTTGGCCAGATAAGCCACTTGAGTCAATGAAGAGAGAAAAGTCAACTGCGAGACCAGCATTTGCCAAAATAGAATTTACTAAAATAGTAAATTCCACAGATGCTCTGACCGAGCGAACATACCAACTACTGAAGCTCTCCTTGAAAACAGAAAAAGAATCGCCCTTTGAATCCACAACTTTGAGGCAAAGACCTCAAAATAGGAAACCCTAATTTTATCTTCCGCTAGCCGGGTTTTCCGGAAAGGCCAGCGGTCACTCGGCGAGATCATGCTGCGAGAGGGGGACATTACAATTACCGCCCTTCCAAAATTGCTTGTCCTCAAGCAATACGCACAACTCGAGAATTTTAAAGAAACTAATCCATATACGCGGCAAGTATGATCCCTGGTTCCCAAACCCATCGCAGGAAGGACCGACCATGCCGATGCTGCTCCACTCTGATCACATCTGTGAAATCATCATGCCTATGCTGCACTAACCTTCCTTGCAACCCCAAAGTGTTACTGTCCATGATACTCATACTGAAAAATCTTAAAGGAATGAGACCAGCTTCATGCGACGTCTCAAGTCCAAGAGGCCCAAAGTCAACAGTATCAACTATACCACTGTCAACCACAATGGATAGGCTGCTCAACTCAAAATCAAACTCCTCAACATACCTCCATATTGTAACAAACGAAGCCCTGATGGAAAAAATGATATCTTCAAATCTTCTTGCAAAGAGGAAAGCAATCATTTGCAAGATCTCAACAAATTCAGCCTCATGGCTTCTTCTGGAGCTACTATGCATCAACTGAATTATATCGACACCACCATGAAGACTTCTAATCACTCTTACTATTCCAACTCCAAGAGTCTCAGAAGGGAAAGCCAAAGCATGTGGAAGTTCGTTGTCCAAAACCAATATAGTAAAGAAACTATCAAAATTTGCTTCACAAACCTCCATAGGATGAACTCCAAAAGTAGAATAGGTGCGAAGGAACAAATAATCTCTGCTGTTCAAGGCCGAAGTCAGCGAAGTGCAATCTGATTTTAGTACCTCACACAAGAAAAAACAGCAGCACCCAAGAAATTCCCAAGTGTGAGTGTATGATATGAGCATAGAGTTGCAAGGTAACAACTCAAAAATGGCCGAAAAACATACTAGAGCAATCTCCATCTGAAAACTACCACCTCGTTGGCAAGTGGTGATGAAAAAACTCTCCCAAACGAGAGTAACCCCACAAGTAACAGGGCTGGTTTGCCTCCAACCAGCAAGCACGAGTCTCAAAATCTGCTCTTGTCTTAGCCAAGGATCAATGCCAAGAGCAACCAATTGTTCCTCTTTCCAATCCATACTCAAAATTTCTCTCCAATCCATTTGTCGATGAACAAACGGAACCATCATGGGGCTGGAAAAGAAAGTCACAACATCATTAATACTGAAATTTTGATCCTTATCCTTCAAAAAGTCCTTCTTTCCACAAGTAATAAGTTCTACCAACCCATTTTGAGAATCCCAAGCATGGATACCCAACTGAAAGTGATCTCCAACATACTGAAAAGAAAAGTCAACACATTCCCAAGTGCTAGTAAGGATCAAGTGCATACTGAAGAGATTGATGCCTCCGCTAATGAACCTTTGAAGCCTATCCATGAAAGCTTCAACAACATTTGAGCATGAACTATTAAATGACTTCAAATACAAATCCAAAAATAGACCAATATGTGCCAAAGTATTGTTCAACCAAGGGGATGGATTGACAAGCATGCAAACACCAAGTTCTGGTCCATCTTCATTCCCTTCTTCATGAGTAACAAGACTAAAATCTTCGCTTCTTGCTGCTGTACTGAAGTTACCAGCAGCTACCAAATCTTGCCTTGTTAACATCTTGGTGTCGAAGATGTTGAAATCTCCTCGAAACAACACTTCCCATGTATAGACTTCATCCTCAAACCCACTTATGCATTCATTACTAATCAGCAAACGTGGCACATCCACATACTCGGTCTCATTCTCTGTTTCAACTTCCATCACATAGAGAGGATTGCCATAATCTCCTTCATCACTTTCTTCAAAGAGAGGATTGTCAAAAACTTGAAAGTCACTCCATCCATCTTGTTGATCCAAATCTGCACTTGTAACTTCAGTCCTTCTTGTGAGACCTTCTAGGTCAAACTCCTCTCGAAGAGTATCAAGCTCACCGATTACTTGCTTGATTTCTTTGGCTCTATGTGCATTCTCTTGCTCTGTGAAAAATTTGAATTTAGCAAACTGATTTTCTACCTCCATTAAAGCCATTTGAGTTTCTTCTAGTGTAGCTCTTGTTGATCCAAGCTCCAGAGAAAGTTCATCAATCTTCCTCACTCTCTCTTGAGAAGCACAAATGGTCTTCTTTGCAACTTCAATGGCGTAATCACGATCTTTAACCAAGTGCATGTACTCGGACTTCAAGGTTACCAACGAGTTTCTGATAAGTTGCAGATTGGGAAGAGCAACTTCATCTTTCACTCCTCTTTGTCTCTCTTCAAGCTGAGCCTTCCAGTACAATTCTTCAACCAAGCTATGTGTGTGATCAAACAGGGATAGAGCTTGCACTTCCTTGTCAATGGACACCTTGAATTGTCTGTCCCAATCATGACAATTCAAAGATGATGAACTGCTGATAGGCTGCAACGGAAAATCAGAACCATGTCCCTTGTCTTTGCTGCCTTTATTGCTGCTCCAGCATTCATGAACTTCACCATTGACTAGTGGAGAATGCTCATTATCAAAAAAAGCATCATACTTCACAGATTCTTTGACCCCAAGTTTGCAATCAATTTCATGCACTGGAAAATCATATTTGTGTTTAGTAACACCTTCAAACTCTACATCCTCAAGAGCCACGTGGTCTTCTAGCTCTTCATCCACCTCACCGTCTTCTTGATCGAAGGCTAAGGCAGCTCCTAACTCGAACGAAGAATCATCGAATGTTGTTCTGAAAGTTTTAGAAGAAACAACATCCTTCTTGGTGGCTGCAACCAACTCGAAAGGATCACCATGGAACTTTTCACAGCAAGCTTCTTCATCAAAGACAACTTTTCCTTCTGTGCCCTCCTTATAGCTTGCAATGCCAACGAAACTTTGGTCTTCATTAGGATCAAAGGGAAACTCATCCCACAAAGTTTCTCTGTCATACCTTGGTGCCAACACACCCGGATCCCAAATGCTAGTGGGTTGATTAAGATGATCAATAGGAAAAAACTTATCATGCTCCCTTTGTAGTGATGACTCTTTGAATAAGTCAAGTCCCAAATCCCTCAAATTGATATCGTCAAAAACATTTCTCTCCAAAGACCGAGTTTGCTGCTCAAACCCAAAGTCACCATCATAATGAAGTGACGAATCTTCATTGCTTGTTGTTTTGAACACTTCAACGTCATTATCTTCAATATGACCTTGTATGGACTCTTTGGAATTATCTCTATCATCAGGACTACTAAATTTTCCTGCATCTTGCTCAAACTTCTCCAACAGTGGCTTCAGTTTCTCTTCACATTGATTAAATAATTCCTTGATCAGCATAGCAGCAATAGGAGAATCCTTTTCTTCACACTCATATGTGTCCAAGAGGAGAGATTGGACATTTGGTGGAATTTCATCTGACTCATTAATGGTGAGAATAAGGATTTTCTTCACAGCTGCAATAACATCCTCTTCTTGTTTGCTCCAAGTGGATATGAAGAGGTAATGGAACAAGTGATAAATCTGATCATGCATTTCCAAGGCAAATAGCAAGTTACTTACCCAGAGATCTGAAAATGTCTTTAAGATAGCAACCTTTCTAGCAAATAGATTGCTTCCAGTTTCATCAAGACCTTGGAAACTTTCTACAATCATATTCAGAATGATTTTCATGGTTTCATTATCATAGGGTGTCAAAGGAACCACAATTCTCATCATCTCCATGAAGCAAGAAGAAATCAACAGCTTCATTTCTTCATTTGGATGTCCCAGCCAATAGGGTTGAGCTAAAAGGTGAACTGCAGGTGACAATGCTAATTCCATCCATTTAGAAGGTGACTGCTCCACCTGTCTCAAACATTGTTCCAATATTTGAAGATTATTCTTTTCTTCTTCCATTGACTGAAATTCTTTGTCAAGTCTATTTCCAACCGCAAAAAGTGTTTGCTGCAACTTAATCTCTTCTCTGTTAGCCATGTTTAACTGACACTTCTAAACTAAGCTGAACTCTGTTCTGACCCCTGGTGTAGAAACTGATTTTTCTATCCTTCAACTGTCAATTGAACCTTGATGGGCACAGGATGGCAGGATGCATGGCTCTGATACCACTGAAATATTCCGAGCCAAATTTTTTCGTTTTTACAATTTTCAAATTACAAACAAAGCACCCGTTAAGGTTAGAGGATAAACCCAAACGTGCAGAAAGCAACTCTAACCAAGAATGGCGCCGATGATGGCGAGCATATGGTCAGAGGATCTTCTACTCTAAATACAGAAAGGGAACTCGACGTCAAGTATGTGCTACCCAATCCAATACGGAGTGAGGGGCGACCATATGACGGAGTGATTACAATAACAATGCTTGAAACGAAATGCGGAAAGCAGAGAAATACTCAACACCCAGAATGTGCTTGCTAACCCAGAATGGGATAGTAGCTACCATAGGGCGGAGATCAATTAAAACAATAACAACTGCTGAAAGTAAGAGGACTATTACACTCTGATAAAGCAAGAATCTATATGGCTGTCAGTACTACTGCCAGCTTACAATTTAAGAGATGATAACTTGCTACAAATGAGAATCAGCCTATAACAGTGTTGCCACAATATTGATGAATTACTTTACTGAGAAATAAAGCTTAAACAGCAAGAGCATAAACAGATCCAACCTTTCTCAACTTGGGTAATCACAATGAAGTCTCCGCAAGGTCATTGAGAACTCTCAACACTATCCACGAATGAAGTTGCAGATTTCTACGAGCTGTTATAACTGACCTGCACTTTTCATCACATAACTAGCTGCATACAGATTTCTTGAAAAGCTCATAACTCCTTCCCTAATTACTCAAATGGCATGTTATTCAATGCAAAACAATGCTATCATGAGGGCGCTCAAACTACCAACAAGAAACAGACCTAAAATGCAAGCTTTATTTAATGCACGGAAACCAAGACAGCTGAAATGTACGGCCCAGCTGACAGGGCGATTTCTTATTTAAAAATCTGGATCTTCACTAAAAATTCTACAAACTTGCAAACATGGGCGCCTAGCCAAGAAGGATGGAAGGAAACAATACCCACAATGAATTTTTGTGTCTTTTTTGATTTACAAATAAAAGTACGGATCTGCTGTAGCAAACTTGCAAAAACCAGAAACATCTAATATGCCAAAA
This sequence comes from Sequoia sempervirens, assembly GCA_007258455.2. Classification (NCBI taxonomy): domain Eukaryota; kingdom Viridiplantae; phylum Streptophyta; class Pinopsida; order Cupressales; family Cupressaceae; genus Sequoia; species Sequoia sempervirens. Next base: position 19,325 of record VDFB02348557.1, read on the forward strand.
ACTGAATCTACTTGGACAAATGCAGATGACAATGCACAAATCCCAATGCACTCGTAAACTAGACTAAAATCACCACTAGTTGTTGTCTTTCAAACAAGAAGCGATGCCCGAGCTAGGAGGCCTTCATTCCTCGAAGCAAATCCGCAACCATTTCGGCAGCATAACAATAGCATAGACCAAAGATAAGAAATGATGCACAACGCCTTCCTTTTATAACTTCCTGTTGACTTCTCGAAACCCTAAAATCCAATCTCAATGCCAAACCCTAGCTCTTTCTCCAAGATGGCGTCCTTTTCTTTTCAAGCTCAATGTTGATATTTTAATTAAAATCAATACCTTGATAAGTGCGCCCATATTAAGCTTGCTGTGACTTAGGAAAATTCAACATAAATTAAATATACCCTCAATGATGGCGCCACCCTTCAAGTCCACCTTTTAAAATAACATTAAGTTAGTTGACTAGGCCAAGGTGATAAAATAACATTTAAAATATAATGTTATTTTTAAGTGAAATAAGCTCAACTCTCCAAAACTGCATTCTGAAGCCTGAAACTAAATACGCCACTTGAGTCAACTGAAGAGAAAAGTCAACTGCCTGAGACCAACCTGTTTACTGCCAAAAATAGAATTTACTAAAAATAGTAAATTCCTGGAAATGCTCAGAAAGCCGAGCCGAACATACCACTGCGAAGCTCTCTGAAAACCCAGAAAGAATCCGCCACTGAATCCACCAACTTTGAGCAAAGACCTCAAAAATAGGAAACCCTAATTTTATCTTCCGACTAGCCTTCGGGTTTCCAGAAAAAGGCCAACGGTCACTCGACAGATCATGCTCGAGAAGGGGACATTACACACCTCATGACCAAGGCATTGAGACTGCTCATTGATTCTTCTGTTATAATTTACTTAGATAACATATTGGTGTTCAGGAGGTCCTATGAAGAGCATTTGTCTCATCTTGAAAAGGTATTTGAAATATTGAGGGAGAATAAATAATTGTTTAATGGTAAGAAATGTGAGTATACTAAAACCTCTTTAATGTACCTTGGTCACGTGGTGGGTAATGGAGACATAAGAATAGACCAATTCAAGGTTGAAACATTTGTTAACTAACCAAAGCCCACCAACATGAGTGAGACTCAAAGCTTTGTAGGTGCATCATGGTATCTCCAAAACTTTTGACAGTTTCTCATATATTGCTGCCCCACTTCATGAAGTCATGAGCAAAGAAAAAATAGTTCATGGCAATAAACAACAGCAGGCATTTGAGGAGTTGAAGAAGAAGATAAGCATTGCAACAGTCCTAGCTTTACCCAACTTGCAAGCAACTTTTTAGGTAGAGATGAATGCCAACGATTATGTTGTGGGTGCAATCTTATTGTTGAGTGGTAGGCATGTATGTTACCATTTGGTAACATTTAGAAAGCCCATAAACTACAACACCAATGACAAAGAATGGTATGCTTTTGTTTCAAAAATGAACAAGTGGAAACATTACATCATAAGGAAGGAGACAGTGATGCACACAAACCAAGAGCCCTTACAATACTTGCAAGCACAAACAAAATTGCAACAGTCTACAATTACAAATGGATAGGATTCCTTCAGCAGTTACACCTTGTATTCAAATATTATCATGGTGTGACAAATAATGTGGCTGATATGCTGTCCAGACCACCTATTTTATTTGCAGTAAGTAGTTTCTCTAAGTTGGAGCCTTTCCCTCATGAAATGTACGTAGAAGATTATGAGCATGACACAGATTTCAGCGAGTCATATCAGATTGTACACGGCAAGAAAAAAACCAAGATTGAGCCTTATCAAGAGTACTACCCTCGAGAAAGACTCCTACACAAAGCAGGTAAACTTTGTGCACCAAGAGAGCAAAGGGATTTGCCGATGCATGAGGCACACTGAT
>VDFB02348558.1:0-28373 GCA_007258455.2 Sequoia sempervirens
TGTATGTATGTATGTATGTATTGAATTCCCCATTCTATATTTAAAAATATACATATAGGAAGATATATATATCCATATATATAGAGGAAGACCACTCTAGCTCGTTTGACAATGCAACAACAATTTATATGTACATACATATATCTAAACAAATGTGTATACTATCTTTATTCATATTTATGTAGAATTTGATCTAAAAAGAGTTAGAAATATCATTTATAAGTATTATTTAGCTTGTGGGAAAAATGCTACAATACAACCATAGCATACAATTATATAGGTTTGAGATGTTAATAACAAAGCAATTACTAGTGGAGTATGTGTAACATGTTCATAATGCCACAATGGCTCTTTCGACAATGCAACTAAATCAATATATTTTCTTGCACATTTCAGAGTACACTTTCCCACACTGCAACAATGAATATTGCATAATTTACTTCCTCCTAGACCATCATACCACAATGCCAAGATGCATTAACACTCACTCGAGAAAACACTTACCATTCTACTTCCGTGTATCAAGGCAATCAACTCCACCTTCACCAACCCACATAATTAACAAACTCCACATCATGACAAACAACCTCGGGAATCTCACCAACAGCTGCTGACAATTATAAATTTCCAGTGTCAAGAAATTCTATTCACCGTTGAGCTGAAAAAAATCCCAACTAAAATTTGAAACAAATAACCAATAGGTAAATGCCAATTGTTACATAGATTGGTTGTCTTGTATCAATATGTTTCATCATATTCTCTTGTTCTCATCTGTTTGAAACTCCCTATTTCAAGCTATTCATTGTTGTAGTTTAGCTCTTGTATTCTTGATATCTTAACCCAGGTAAATGTTTTTGTGCATTTGATTAAGGATTGTGCCCTCATGTATTTTTTTGCTTGGCATGATAGTTTAGGAGTATCTTAGTCTATTGTCCTTGTCACAAGAATTATTTTTAACTTTCAAAACTCTAAAATTTTGTAGATTGGTATAAACCACAAATATAACATTGACTTGTACCTTTGGAGTGCTTTGAATTTCTTTTGGTCTGTGTATATTTTTTGGCATCTTTTTATTGTTCCTTGTGATCTATGTGCATCTTTGGTGCTATATGTATTTTATACAGTAGAAGCTCTATATAACATACTATTAATAGTCATATTTTACACCTTCTATTCTCCATATATTAAGGTTCTATTTAAAATGGGTTTTTGATCATCTTTCATTTGATAAATTGTAAAAGAGTTATTAGAAAACACTTAAGAATCATAGGTAAATGATATATTATTGGAAACCCACATTAAATAGAACTTTAAGAGAGGCAGGAAAACATACACAAACCAAAGAAATTGAATGCAAGCCAAAGGTTCCCATTCATCTATCATTTACATTTGATTCTTAAGTGTTTTCCTAACACCTCTTACAACTATTACATAGGCTACTTGTCTTGTACCAATATGTTTCATGATATTCTTTTTTCCTCATCTATTCAAATCTCCTTATAAAAAAATGTTAATTACCATCATTATTTTGTTTTGGTGTGGAGAAAATATATTGATTAAGTTGCATTGTCGAAAGAGCCATGATTGTGGTGTTGGTTTGATAATGGACTATTGTAAAAAATTTCGCCTTTGGCTCCATTTTATATCAAATTTGAGGGTTCTAAAACTGTTGTGCTACAAAATTTGTAACTCGTTTTACACACATATTTTGCATAAAGATTTGTCTCTAATATTTAATGCCATGTAATGCAAATCAAATTTTTAATTAAGTCTATGACATTATACCCAATTTGCACAGATTATTGCATCATATAATTATTGTGATAACCTTAAGAAAATAGGTATTATCATAAAGAACTAGGTTTAAATATTTGATTTTGCAAGTTGAAAAGATAGTTGTATAAGTGTGGAGAAATGTTGTTGTTACATTATAGTATGTTGTGTATTTGTAGCACTAAATATATGATGGCGCAAGGAAAAACCATAGAGCCCATGCTCATTCTCCTCCCTACCATATTGTCATCATGAAGCCTCATGGGCTCTAGCCAAACCCCTAAGCAAGAAAATTATGGAAGATCCATCAGAAATTTAATGGAGTCATATCATATATAAGACAATCGAGAAGTAGGGGAAATTTGAGTGTTTACATATATGATTTCTTATATTGTAGTATTTTTTTTGGTGTAACAACTTTAAAAAGATGGACATGTTGATAAAGAGCTACTTACAGATAATTTTTTCCATAAGATGAAAAGATAACTATAGAAACATGGACAAATGTAATGTGTACAATAGACTATGTTTATCATAGTCAAGTGCATGTAAGAATTCATGCATGCATGTATATATATAGCAACAAATATATGAAGGTAAAAAGAGAAAGCAAAAAATCCATGCTCATTCTCCTCCCCACCACAACGGCATCATGAAGCCTTGTGGGATCTTGCCAAACTCCCAAGCAAGTAAAGTATGAAACATCAATGAGAAATTTCATGGAGTTTCATCATATATTACACAATGAGGAAGATGAAAAAAAATTATGTGTTCTCATTTATGATTTCCTTTTTCTAGTTCTTTGTTTGCTGCAATAACCTAAAATAAAAGAGAATGCTGATAAAGAGTTGGCAAAGATGGAACTTTTTTGTAATGTTGATAAATATAGGAAAAGAAGAATATATTGGAGATCTTGTTTCAAAGCAGAACCAATTCCATGGATGAAATACCCATATATCATTAAAAGGAAGACATCAAAGAAATATCAAAGGTTTTTCTTCAAAGCATAGAATGAATACACATAACTTTATAAACATACCTAATTTTCATATGTATTGGAGCCTATCTAGCCATGTAGGAAGAAAAGGGTTGAATGTATAACTTAGTAAAATATAAATTTATAAAACAAACTTGGTTTATGATTACAACTATGGTCATATTTTAGGTACCAATTTTTCCATAGATGGGCTTCATATCTCCTTCTCCATCTATGCTTGCATGGAGCCCAACATGATATTACTGCAAAGAAAATTTTTATTTGAATCTATCAAAATATATGTCTCTGGTTAGATGTGTATGGAATGGAAAAAAGAAATTGCAAAACAACTTACAACAACAACATGGGGCCAAACTATGTAGATTGCAGAGCACAACACTTGTTAAACCCTGCAATTTTCTATCTAATGAAGGTGGATGGTAGGATTTCACCATTCTATTCTCATTGATCGATGGAACCAACACCACCATCGATAGCCCACATGGTCAACAAACTCCACCAACATTGTGAATAGGCCTTACCAACCTATCGTAAATTGCATGGAGTGTTATCATATATTAGAAAAAATGCAATGTAGAGAAGACTATATATTTTTGAATGTAATATATAGGAAGAGCGAAATAGTGAAATGCTCAAAAGAGGATTTTTTAGATCAACATTTTCTAGCTATTTGAATCAAATAAAACTAATTGAAAAGATAGCAAGAACACATAAGAATATGTCTAAGCAAACCATGAAGGAAAAATGACAAAAATCAAGGTATATAGGCACAAAAAATGGAAAATAGAACATAGTTATAGAATTTTAAACTTATTAGTCAAATGCAACACAATTTTTTTGAGAATGTTTTTAGAGTATGTGCATATATATTTTAATATATTGCAATGTTAAAAAAATGTTAGTGACTTATAGAAATTTGAGCCTCTACTTATTGTTGGTATCTCTATGATTCTTAAGTGTTTTTCTAATAGCTCTTTTACAATTTCCCAACGTGTCTATAATATTTAGTACCAAATAATGTAGCTCGAATTAGGTGCAACATTGGAGTTATCTATTTGCTTTGTATCATTCTCAACTTTGCATATGGAAGACGATTTTGTTATTGTTTGCAAAATTTTCTACTCTCAAGTGTTTTTCTAATAGCTCTTTTAAAATTTCCCAATTTTTCTATAATATTTAGTACTGTCCAATAATGTAGCTTGAATTAGGTGCAACATTGGAGTTAGCCATTTTCTTTGTATCCTTCTCAACTTTACACATGGAAGATGATTTTATTATTGTTTGTTGAGTTTTCTATTCTTAGCAACATTTAATAGCAATGCATATGGAACATGTTCATATAAAAGCTATTAAATTGTTTGTAGCCAACTAGAACAATATATTTATCATAGCTAAATACATTGAAAAATACCCAAAACAATGCATAGAACTATTTCAAGTAATAAAATTGTCTATACTTTGCCGCTACAATCTATTTATCATAATTGAAAACATTGAAAAATACCAAAAATTGTGCATAGAACTATTTCAAACAATCAGTTGTCATATCTGCACATCTTTGGCATTATGTTGATTAGACCCAAAAATACTAAAAAAAATCCAATAGAATTCAACTATAGTATTCAATGGTATAGCATTTAGATGTTAATAACAAAGAATTTTATAATGCAGTATGTGCAACAAGTTCATAGCAAATTTGAAAAATTGTTTGGACTATGCTAGTACAATGTCTCTATTGAAAATCAATACATTGAAAAACAATCAAAATAGTGCACAAAACTATGGTAAGAGCTTTGAAGCACATGATCATAATTTAATGAAACCATTCAATAGTATGCTTCCCATTATGCTGGTAATTACAACAGACTAAAAAGAATGTGGTCACAATATTAAGATCAAAAAGCATAGGAGCTCAATAAAATATATATATGCAAAGATAGGAATAAAGTACGTTCATATTTGGAAAACAGAAGCCTTAGCATCCCATACTAAGCATAGAAAAGGAAAGACAAAGAGAAATGTTGAAAAGCGGAAATGAGTAGTCAAAGAGTGGGCTCACTTGTGCAACCTTTTTCAAAATAGGTGCATATATCCTTACTATATCTGAAAGCAACAGTTTACACTCTACTTGGAAATCAAGTTTTTTTGCTTTTACAATGGTTGTTTTAAGCCGCTCCTCATAATTGTAAGTATCTCTTATGATCAACATAGTAAAGATGTAAGGTTTACAAACAAGGCCTTTAATAACAACAACCAGATTTTTTGTGGATTCAGAGCTATGCTACAACATGTAGAGGTCTTTTGCTAGAATTTGCAGTAAACTAGTGCGAGCTTCATCAAAAGAAATAGACCAAAAGTTGGCTGAATGGTCTTACAACTTTAACTATAGAAGGTAGCGATAGTTGCATTCCTCAATTTCCCTTTCGTAGGGATCACAAAAAAAGACATTAGCATGGGGCCATGTGCATTTTATTTTGCATTATTTCCCAGTAACCAGCAAGGGGCAAGCAAGATAACAAAAAGACTTAGTTTTTGTAATTTCAATGGTTGCCTTAAAAATGGCTTCAACAGTTTATGGGAAGCCAAGGAAGTTCAATATGAATATAATAGTAACTCGATCATTTGAAGGATGAAGCCTATGAGGTGTAGAAGAAGATTAAACCATATGTTCTACTTTGATTGGGCCTGTGGATTTGAGAGTGTTTTCCTTAGGAATATAAGGGTTAATGTTGAGGACTATTGTTGTTGATGTGTTGATAACTTTTCCATTAAAGTAGCCTGCACGACCACCTTGCACAAAAACTATGACTATATCACCAGAAAGATATATCCACTCCAAGGAATCACCTTTTTCTTGCCAAGTTGGGCCACATAAATTAACATCAATGAAACAAGTAGATATATCATATAGTTTAATAGTTTTACATATTTTTTTTGATCCATTTTTCCTATGAATAGTTGATATATAATCAACATGGACTACAATGCCAATAATACATGATCAACCAAACTATTATCACTATAATTGGTTATTTCACTAACTATCACAAAGGTTAAGGGTTTTTTTTTTACACAGAGATGACATCTTCACACTGTTTTAGTGTTGAATTTTCATCCAAGACAATTTTTAGATTACTATTTAATTTATTGAATTTTTTATTTACTTCCTTCACCTAACCTGTTGATATTAAATAAGTTTCACCTATCTCAACTCAACCATAATGCAATTCAACAATATCGTCAAAACAAGTAATGTGAATTTATGTCCCCTCCATATCTATAATGTCAAAATTGAAAAGTTGGCCTTCACCTCTTTGTTTACGAAAATGGTACATCTCTCTAATATGTGTTACATGCCCTTTGACTATCTAAATAGTTTGATAAATGTTCAAAGCTTTAATAGGGATGACATTTGGAGGACTGTTTTATTGTGTAGGGGACAACTACACATTAAATTTAGCGATTTGTTTAGAAGGAGAAGGTGACTCTGGTTCCAATATTTTCTCTTTTGTGCTTGAAGAGATACCTAGGGATCCCAATGATTTGGAAATTTGACATAATGATAACTAAGTTGAATATGATTAGGGCCCTAAAAAACAAGGAAAACTATATGTTGGACACATATATTAGGCACATATGAAGGAGAAATAGAATTTTAAAAACTAGAGAAGAAACAATGCAACCCACCTTGAATCCTAAATAGTTCTAGAAATGTCGTCTTGCAAAGATACAAGGGACCCTATTTTCAAGGCATCTAAAAACAAGTCATTGCATTTGGAAGTTAGAGTTCATATTTTCATATCGTTTCCATCAGACAAGACAACCATGTATCATTCAACCTCCCCTTAATCACAACCAAACTTTTTAAAGGACAAGAGATGAAGGACCATAGAGATTGATGGAACAAATTGCGAATGAAGTCAAAGTTGGCTGTTTCTTTGTAGCCTACAAAGACAATTTCAATGGAGGAAAATGTAGTTGTTCACACCAAATGGATAAAAGGAGTAAGGGAAAAAAGGTTGCAAAGAGATGTTTTTATTTGCTAGAAAAGATCAATGCATATCTACTTCCACATCTATATGCTTTACCAGGGTTAGCCATGTGTGTATACACCTAAAGGCCAATAAAAATGGAAACATAAATAGAAAAGGGTATGTGGTGTGCATTTTTTTATTTGAGAATCATAAAATCAAAGAAACATAAAGGAAATGTTTAGGTTTAATACAAAAGAGGAAGTAAACAATAACAACACATTTGCAATAGGTATAAGCAAAAGTAAATAAAAAATTATGGAATCAGTATCTAGAGGCTAGTGGTTGGTGCCTTCAAATCTAGACTCCACAATAGAACCTGTGGGGATGTCACCAAACCATTTTTTTTTGGCTTTGGAGACCTATTCACAAAGCCCGATTCTGCAGACATAGTTGTGGGAACTTTTACAGTGAGGAAATGTTGCAATTATAGTTGAAAGATTGGGAGCTCTATTTCACAATAAAAATAAAAGATTATTGTATTGTAACGTCCAATGGAAAGTGCTAGACAACTTAGAAATATTGATAATCTTCCAACCATTTTACTAATTTGATTAAATAAAAATGGGTATAACTATTCCACTTTTAATACTCTCCAAATAGCAGGAGATACAACAACAAGAATAAAAATGATAAATGCAAATTTATATATCCTTATATGTATCTATTTATGTTTCAAGTTGCTTATATATGTATGCATGTAGTTTTTACTATATTTCTATATATACCTACATGCAGATGTTTGTATATGTTGCTAGTCGGTCCCTTCATCCTTTCTTATCCAAACAATATGATATACAACATGAAGAATAAAAATGATTAAGTACATATATGAATTGAATTTCCCCTTTGTCTGCACATTTAAAAAAACACATATAACCAAATATATATATATCCATATGTACACATGTATATATGTATTTATATATACATTGCTATATCTAAATAGATGTACATACTATATTTATTCCTAACTATGTATTCATTGACATACCAACCAAGGACTTGCATAGGAATGGGCATAATGTCAAAGGTGCACAGCGGCAAGGTGAAACAATAAGAAGAGGGTGAAATTTCTACAAGTCACTAACATATTTTAAATATTGTAGCCTATTAAAATATATATGGAAGAATGGGTTCTTGGCCACCTTGGAACTCAAAATCAAAATGTAACAGCTGGCATTCACCTATTGGCTATTTTTTAAAAATTTCCACTAGGGGTTTTGTTGGCCCAACCATGGATAGAATTCCCCAGTGCCAGAAATCAATATTCACCAACAACCAATGGGGAGTTTCTAGGGTTGTTTATGATGACGTGGAGTTTTCTAATTACGTGGGTTGGCGGTGGTGGAGCTAGTTGGCTCGAGACACGTAAGCAGAATGGTAAGTCTTTTCTCATGTGAGGGTTAATGCACCCTAGAGTTATTGGACGATAGCATGGGAGGAAGTAAATGCAATATTCAATGTTGTAGTGTGGGAAAGTATACTCCAAAAATTGTGAGAAAATATATTGATTAAGTTGCATTGTCGAAAGATCCATTGTGGTGCTATGCTATTTTTAACTCTTTTTAAATCAAATTCTACATAAATACGGATAAAGATAGCATAGAAATTTGTTTAGATATACATGTGTATATATAAATTGTTGTTACATTTTCAAATAAGCAACAGTGGTCTTGGTCTGTATATATGGATATTTTTAAATATGAAACGGGGAATTCAATACATATATATTTGCATATATGTATCTATCTATGTTTCGTGGAATTCAATACAATTTTGTGTGAGGGTCAATGCATCCTTGCATGGTTGTGTGATGGCACAAGAGGAAGTAAATGCAATATTCAATGTTGTAGTGTGACAAAGTATAGAAAAATACATGAGAAAAGGTTAGAAAATAACATTACATAGCATTAATTTTCACATATAGTTCACATTGCATACCATTCCCCTTCAATGGATTTTAAGTTAAATTTATCTAAACCAAACCAAACAATAAGTTGTACAAAATGCGTATAGAACCAAAGATACACAAAGATAACAAGGAACAATAACCAAAGGCCAAAAAACATACACGAACGAAAAAAAATTGAAAGCAGTCCAAAGGTACAACTCAATGTCATGTTTGTAGTTTACGCCAATCTACAAAATTTCAGAATTTTGAAAGTTAAAAACAATTCTTGTCACAAGGACAATAGAATAAGAAACTCCTAAAGTGTCATGGAAAGCAAAAAAAATACATGAAGACACAATCCTTAATTAAATGCACTAAAAATTTACCTATCTTAAGATATGAAGAATACAAGAGCTAAACTATGCCAATGAACAATTTGTCACATGGAGCTTCAAACAGATGAGAAAAAGAGAATATCATGAAAAATATTGATACAAGAAAATCAATCTATATAATAGTTGGCTAGTCAATTCAAAATTCAAGCTACATTATTTGGCACTAAATATTATAGACAAAAAGGGAAACTATAAAAGAGCTATTAGAAAGACACTTAATAATCAAAGGAAAATGACAGATGATAAAAAACCCATGTTAAATAGAACTTAAAAACATGATGAATAGAAGAGATGAACTACAGTAATGAATAGTCTGTTATGAGAAAGTGGGAAAAAGAATATCATGAAACATATTGATACAAGACAAGCAATCTATGTAACAGTTGGCTTGTCAATTCAAAATTTACAAGAGCTTAACTAAAGTAATGAACAGTTTGTTACAGGGAGCTTCAAACTGATGAGGGAAAAAGAATATCATGAAACATATTCATACCAGACAAGCAATCTATGTAATAAATAGCTTTTCAATTCTAAATTTGAGCTACATTATTTGGCACTAAATATTATAGACAAATAGGGAAATTGTAAAAGAACTATTAGAAAAACACTTAAGAACCACAAGAAAATGACAGATGATCAAAAACCCACATTAAATAGAAAACTACGATAATGAACTGTTTGCTATGGGATATTAAGAAAAGTGAATAGTTTGTTATAATGAACTGTTTACTATGGGATGTAATAGTTGGCTTGTCAATTCTAAATTTGAGCTACATTATTTGGCACTAAATATTATAGACAAATAGGGAAATTGTAAAACAACTATTAGGAAAATACTTAAGAACCATGGGAAAATGACATATGATTGAAAACCAACATTAAATAGAAATTTCATAGGATGGAATATTAAGAGGATGTATTCTCACTTGCAATCAATCCAAGACACTGAAATGACTAAATAGACGATTGATCTAGACCATTTTCCATTATGATAGGATAGTGGTTGTTAAATTTTAGCTTTTAGGTCAAATTATATGTGAAATTAAGATAAATTAAGCATTAAGACTTTGCATTTACAACAAGAAAAATACAACATTAAGTAAACCTGCTATAGAAATAATAAAATAATATACCTTATTGACAATTAAAAATCTTGCAATAGCAGACCTTACTAAAAATTAAATCTTCAATATTGTATGTTGATACTCAAATGAAGATGAAAGATCTTGTAATGAAAAAAATGATAAAAGATAAAAAATTTAGAGAATATCTATCATATATTTCACCATAGATTTGAAGGTACATCATACATTTTAATGATAATGAACATTTTGTTATGGGATACTAGAAAAAATAATACCATGAAACATATTGAAACAAGCAATCTATGTAACATTTGGCTTGTCAATTTAAGATTTGAGCTACATTATTTGGAACTAAATATTATAGACAAATAGGCAAATTGTGAAAGAGCTATTAGGAAAACACTTAAGAATCACAAGAAAATGACATATGATAAAAAACCCACATTAAACAAAACTTTAAAATATGGAGAATAGAAGAGGAAAACTACGATAGTGAACAATTTGATTTGCAGATCTAGAGAAAAGAATACCATAAAACATATTGATACAACACAAGCAATCTATGTAACAATTGGCTTGTCAATTCTAAATTTGAGCTACATTATCTGACACTAAATATTATAGACAAATAGAGAAATTGTAAAAGAACTATTAGGAAAACATACATACATAAATATATATATATATACACACACACATAAATACATATTGTGGCGTAGAAAATTGGGCACTCTTGAGAAAAGAGACAATTTCATGCTTAATTAGACCTACTGTTGAATATCCTTACATTATTCATCCTTCAAAACAAAATTTATAGGCCCCTAAGACCGATTTTTTTTTATCTAGAGGCTCATTTGACTTGAGAAATCATCTAAAACCCAACAAACATCACTTAATTCATTCATATCCCAAAAACCCACCTTCAAAAACCACTAGTGAGACCCATTCACCACCTTCGGTGAATGAGTCCCCTCTGGTGGGACCCAAATTCACCAAGGGTGGCAAATGAGTCCCTTTTGAGGGAACTTTCAATTTTGAGCAGGATTTTAATCAATTCAACTTAATTTTTTAATGGATGTCAGCCTCTTAGGTCTAAATAATGAGAAAATTAGGTGTTGATGCTTATAAATACTCATTTTAAGTCATTTTTCACATCTCTTAGTCATTTTTACAAAGTAAATTCTAAAGTTAAGTCTTCCACAACAAGTTTCATTAACAAAGTTGAAGTTTTAGGGCAGCAAACTAGGGTTTTTGCAGGTTTTGAAGCTCACTTTTAGATCAAGATTCAACATTGCAAAGAGTTGATGATGGATGCCTATGGTGAATCATGGATAAATCTAGGTAGAGGAGATGCAAATAGCCATCAAATCACACCTAAAGACTTGTTTTCAAAGTGATTCCATCTTCCATTTTCTCTCTATCTTTAGATTAAGGTTTTCATTTAATTTAATTTTCATTTGCATGTCATTTATCTCCATTTTTTTGTGTTGTAGGATTTCTAGGGTTGAAGTCTTGCATCATTTCAAATCACATATGCACATCTTATTCTAGTACTATAGAATAGAGTTTTATCATACTTCATACTTTCTTAGTCTTTAATATGCTTAAGACAAGGGTTTTATTAGATTTTTTTCCATTTAAGGTTTGATTACCCAACTAGGGGTTTGACCAATGAAAACCCCCCATTAGACAACAAGTTTTAAGCTATTTTGTAGGAATTTTCCAAGATCCCGATTTAGGTTTCCATCAAAAAGTGTTGTATAGGTGACAAGGTGCAGAACAAAGATCTGAATTAGTAGAAAATTGAAAGTGGACTGATTCTCCATGGATGGAAAATGAGCCCCTCATGAGGTGAATTTTAGAGTTAGATGTAGATCTAGACACCCAGTTTGCAAAAAATAGTTTCTGGGTAGAAAACCCTGTCTTGGGACTGATTTTCCCAGGGTGGCAAATGAGTCCTAGTCAGCTCAAAAGTCAAATTTACTAGATTTCTAGAGTGCTTTCCAGTCATATTTACCTTTAAAGGTGCAAACATTTTCAAATACAACTTTCTATTTAGTTTCATTTGCAATTTTGTCCATTCTTTTAAGCTTTTTACAAACATCACTGTGTTTTCAAACATTGCATATTTCATTAGTTTTGCACTAATAATCAGTTAATTTAACTACTTAGTTGCATTTACAGCATTGCATTTAGTCTTAATCACATCATGCAATCCTTTATTTGAGTGAACCACCTCAATTTTGGGGTTTTATCTCTTTCCTTTTAGGTGAAAAACCCTAAGAGTGCAAGAGAAGTACATAGACATTCCTCAAAATTGTTTGTTCATTTTGGTCAACCTGCATATTGAACATTATCTCTTTGTGATTTGCATTTGCATTTTCATCCTAGGACCCAATTACATTTTCTTTTGCATTGTTTTTGCATCTTAGGGCTTCTTAAAATTGCATTAGTGAAAGTATCATTTAGAGTTCATTATTGCATCTTATTTCATTACATAATTCCAAAATTATGCATTATCATTCTTTAACTACAATGTACAAACTTGAATACATCTAGAAAAGTCAAAAAAATTAGAAAAAATTTAAAAATACCTCTCCTAGGACTCATTCGCCACCTTGGGCGAATCGGTCCCACTACAATTTTTGAATTAATATTTCCATAATTCAGTTTATTGCTTTGCACATTTATGTTTCCTGTGGTTTCTTTTCTGTTATTGTTCAGTTATTTTCTACTTCATTTGCATAAGCATCCTTTTCTTTCATGGAATTTATGGATAGTCTTATATTTTTGCAAATTTCCTTTTCAACATTAGTTCTTAGTTCTTTTAGATTAGATTTTTCAATACATACAAACACAAAAATAGAAACATCAAACCAACCTTTCAAAAAAATGATTTAATTTAGAAACACCATCTCATCCAAGCCTCTTAGTAGTGATGATGTAGACAAGTTAGATGAAGTCCTTCAGGACTTCCTCTCACTCACTTCATCCTCTAAAGCTTGCAATGAGAAACCTAAACCAATTAATGATAACTTATCCCTCAAACCTTTTGGTTATGATGAATTTGACTTTTTAGATGAAAATCTTTAGGACTTCATCTCACATAAGTCATCCACTAAGATTTGTTTTGACCAACCTACAACAACAAACGTTAACACCTCTCAAGTTTATCTTGTGAAGCCTAAAGGTCAGTTGACAATAACTTACTTCACAAACCTTTTAGTCATGTTGACCTTGAATTGTTAGATGAGTCCCTTTAGCACTTCATCTCACTCAAGTCATCCACTAAGGTTTTTTGTGAGCAATCTAAAACTAAGGACGTTAATGTGATTCAACATCAACTCATCCTTTACCCATCCTTGCATAAATTCCATCCTTCCAATAAAACCGAGTTCACTCTTTACCCACCTAAAACTGATGTGTTGCAACAATCCAATAATATTATTGTTGCTCATACATATAACACCAAAAACAATCTGCAACAACCGCAACCAACCCCACCCTCTTTACCTTTACCTAATCTGCCTAGTTCTCCTCACTTTCTCCCACACAAAAAGGAGTATGTTTTCGATGTTGTGGTTGTGTTGTTGATATGTGGTTGTCATTGATGTCAACACTATTAGCATTATTGTATTGAAGGTTGCATATGTCGAGGATATTGAGAAAATTGTTAAAAGAAGAGTTAAGATTTCCAGTGGAATCGTGAAGGTCATGAAGATATTTTGTTTTGTATGTTGAAGATCATCTATTGTGGACTAAGGGTTTATTTTTTTAGAGTATTTTTTTCATCTACTGAAAGTGTTAGGGGTTCGTGTGAAGACTTGATCATGCTATGAATAGTTATGTTTTGACATGTTTCTATGGTCTCTATCAGTGTTTCTAATTGAAGTTTGTGTAATTCTAGTTGTTGTGATTGCCTCTCTATCAGTTCTTAATGTTTGTGGATGTTTCTAGATCATTCTCCATCATTGTTGCACGTCTGCGTTGATCGGTGTGCTCATGGTCAAAGATTTTTCTTGTGCATGTTCAGGTTTTTATGTTCCTGGCCGACATGTTGGTGCTAATGTGTTGTAGATCCTTGGAGATTGAAATTTGAATGTTTGGCATGCTCGTGGATATTGTTTTGGACCATGTCATTGTATTGGCCGATGATGCTTAATTCACATTGAAAATTTAATTCTTAATTTGGGCAAACATTGTAAATATGTTTTATTTTTTTGGCCAACTAAGTGTTTGATGTAATTCCATAATTAGGATATATATGAGTGATTGGTTGAGAAAAGTTAGTGTGTGTGTAGTGTGAGAGAAGCTATAAATAGTGCAAGTGTGCGATAATTGATCTATTCATTTGATTACAGAGCAGAGCGAGAGTGAAGATTGAGGGAGTTTTTATGTGGTTAACTAGAACTGTAATCAAGCTTGTGCAAAAGCTATTTTCTTAGTTCATACCCTTTGGATTTAATCATATTTTTCATTGTTGGGTAGTGAGCCCCTTTTGTATTTGAGTAGTACGCTCTCAGCAGTGTGCTTGAATGCATGTGCATTCCTCTTTCTATTTTCTTTATACTTTTGACATGGTATAATGTTGTGGACTAACATCTACCATGGATTTTCCCCTAATAGGGTTTCCACATAAGAAAAATTGGTGTTCTTTGTGTTTCTGATGTGTTGATTACTTGTGGTTTATTGTTCATTCATCAGATATGAGATTAAAGTTAAGTAAAGATTAAAAAGTTTAATATTTAGTGACAATTGATTCACCCCCTCCTCTTAGTTATCTGTCCTTATTTTTCTAACAATTCGTATTAGAGCCAAGTTCCTCTGAAGAAGTTTAAAATCTTGAGGTGATCCGTGATGGCATGATACAAGAAGTACAATCCTAGATTCAATGGAACAAACTACTCACTATGAAAATCTAGGATGGAGTGTCATTTGAGGTGTATTGGTGAACCCTTCTAGAAGATTACTAAGAATACATGATATGTTATTCCTCAAAATGTTCCTTCCACTACTTATGAGATTAAAGAGGCTGAGAATAATTTCAGAGCTATAGAAGCTTTGTTGAGTGCTCTAATAGAAATTCAAAAATGACAATTGTGATAGGTCTAAAGACAACTCATGAAATTTGGATGAAGCTAGAAACTTTGTATGAAGGAGATGTACATGTGAAGATGGCTAAGCTACAGAGTTTGAAAGGAAAGTATGAAAATTTGAAGATGGGTGAAGATGAAAATATTTCCTCTTTTATGTAGAGAGTAAATGAACTATTGATGGTATTAGATGTGTCGGTGGTACCTTGGAAGAGGAATAAATTGTAGCTAAAGTGATCAGATCATTTCCTCCCTCTTACAAAGCAAAGGATCATGCTATTGAAGAAACCAAACCATTGACGAATATGACAAGAGATACACCGATTGGTAAACTTGTTGCCTTTGAATTGAGTGAATTTGGTGAATCTACTCCCAAGATTGAAACTGCATTTAAGGCTACTATATCTAGAAGAAACAAGAAAATATATGATATGGGGGAATCTTCTAGAAAGTTATTTAAGTATGAAGAAGAAATGAAACAACTTGAAGATGAAGAAAGAGAAGTAGAAGAATTGGAAGCATTGATTGTGAAGAAAGAAGGTGGAGGACAAGGTAAGTATAAAGGAGTGTTGCCTATTAAATTTTTTCCTACAGTAAAATAGGTCATTTTGCATCACGATGTCCTGAAATATTTCCTAGATCTAAGCCTAACAAGTCTAGATTCCAAAATAAATGTTACTATGCTGAAGGAGTGACTGATGATGAGTCTAATAAAGATAACGGAAATGAAGATGAATGGGTTTTCATTGATACCATTGAAAATAGTCCAGTGGATACTAAATTTTCTAAAGCTGAGAAAGTTCTTGCAACCCAAATTGAAGATAAGGGTGAGTGGGTTATTGACAACGGATGCTCACATCATATGATTGGTGACAAAAGAAAATTTGTAAGTGTAGAAAAGTATGTCAGTGGGGTTGTAAGATTTGGAGATAACAATACTAGTGTGATTCGTGGCAAAGGATCTATTTGTCTTGGTGGTAAGCACAACACTAATGATGTTCTTTGTTGTTGAAGGGTTGAAGCACAACTTGTTGAGTGTTGGATAGATGGTGGACAATGGGTTATGATCTTCAGTTCAAAGATGGAAGATGAGGATACTTGGAAGCTCTAGAAAAGGTAATATTTTTCACCTGAATACTACTAGTGAAAGTTGTTTAATTGCTCAAGTAGATGAAAGCTGGTTCTGGCATAGGAGGTTGTGTCATGTGAATTTTGATAACATTGTCAAAGTAAGTTCCACTCAAGTAGTAAGAGATCTAATACAATTTGAAGGGAATGCAAATGGGAAAAAAAGACTAGAGTCTCCTTCTGAGCAAACAAAATCATACAAATGGTTTGCTGAGTTGGTGCATATATTATCTATGGTCCCTCTAGAGTCAAAAGTATTCATGGTGAAAGGTACTTTATGTTGCTTATTGATGATTATTCTAGGATGATATGGGTAGCTTTCTTAAGAGAAAAGTGTGAAGCATTATAAAATTTTAAAAGTTTCAAAGCTATGGAAGAGAATGAGAAAGGTCTAAAAATCAAAAGCTTAAGGTCAATTAGAGGTGGTGAATTCACCTCCAAGGAGTTTAATTCCTTTTGTGAAGAGCATGTGATCAGAAGACAATTATCTGCCCCTCAAACCCCACAACAGAATGGAGTTGTAAAGAGAAAGAACACAACAGTTATGGATGCTACTAGAAAAATTATGATAGAAGGAAATGTCCCTCACATCTATTGGAGTGAAGCTATAAGTACTGTTGTGTACAATTTGAACTGGGTAAATGTCAATGGTAATTCTGGTAAGACTCCTTTTGAGCTATGGTTTGGCTATAAGCCTATTGTTAAGTATTTAAAGATCTTTGGAAGTAAATGCTATATTAAGAGAGATGAAGATATAGGAAATTTTGATGCAATAAGCGATGAAGGAATCTTTCTAGGTTACTCTACCAAAAGCAAGGCCTACTGGTGCTATAACAGAAGACTCAAAAAGATGGTTGAGAGTGCAAATGTCAGAGTTGATGAGGACTCTACTAGATCATCTAGATATTGTGGATATGATTTAGATGAATACAATACAATTCAAGGGAAGAATGCTTAGAAACATAATCAACTTTAGATTGTGCCATATGTTTCGGTAAAACAACTTCAATTTGTTCTAATAAATCATGTAAGTCAGGAAGGAGTGACAAGTACAAGTGAAAAAGAGAGAATAGTAGAACTAGAAGCTCAAGAGAGTCCTAAAGTTCCAAGCTATGTAAAGCTAAACCATTCTAAAAAATAAAATCATAGGAGATAAGAGTAAAGGTGTGCAAACTAGAAGGAAGATAGCAGAAGAGTATTGCCTAATTTCCAAGATTGAACCTAAAGATGTTAATGAAGCCTGCAATGATGAACATTGGATGGAAGCTATGAAAGAAGAAGTGATGTAGACTAAAAATAATGATACAAGGACACTTGTTCCCAGACCTAAAGATAAAAATGTGATTGGTACTAAATGGGTCTTTCAGAATAAGTTGAATGGACAAGGTGAAGTGTTCCAAAATAAAGAAAGACTGGTATGTAAAGGGTATTCACAAATGGAAGGTATTGATTTTGAGGAAACCTTTTCCCCTGTTGCCAGAATTGAAGCTGCTAGATTATTTCTTGCTTATGCTACATATAAGAACTATAAATTCTATCAAATGGATGTGTATTCAGCCTTTTTGAATGGAGAACTATAAGAATTTATATTGAACAATTGGATGGATTTCAACTAACTAATAAGGAAGACATGGTTTTCCAATTGAAGAAAGCTCTATATGGACCCCAGAGCCTGGTATGCTAGATTGGACAAATACTTACTGAAGCTTGGATTCAAGAAAGGTACTACTGATAGCAACTTATATTTGAAGTTGGATCATGACAAAGAGTTAATTATTGAGGTCTTTATTGAATACATTATTTTTGGAGGGGATGATAATCTATGTATGAAGTTTGTTGATGAAATGAAGAGTGAATTCTAGATGAGTATGATTAGAGAGATGAATTTCTTTCTGGGACTACAAGTTAGTTAGACAAGGGGATCATCATATCTAAGTCCAAATATTTGAGAGAGGTGCTGAAGAAGTTTGGCATGGAAGATTCAAAACCTATTGGTACTTCCATGGTAACTAGATGCAAGTTAACACAAAATGATGATTATCCCAAGGAAAGTAAAACAAGATATAGATCAATGATTGGAAGATTTATCTATTTAACTTAGACTAGACCAGACATTATGAATGTTGTATGTATGGTTGCTAGATTTTAGGTTGATCCAAAATAATTTCATGTGACTATTGTAAAGATAATTTTTATATATCTAAAAGGAACAATTGATTTTGGAATTTGGTATCCTAAGGATGATGATCTTACTTTGAGTGCATATATTGATGTGGATTGGGTAGGAGATGTAGATGATAGGAAAAGTACCAGTGGTGGTGCCTTCTTCCTAGGAAAAAGTTGGTGTCTTGGTTGAGCAAAAAGTAGAATTCCATTTCTCTATCTACTGCTGAAGTAGAATATATTGCTACTACAAACAACTGTACTCAAGTGATTTGGATGAAACAGATGTTGAAAGATATTAGGGTGCTATATGAAGAACCTATTGCCATATATTGTGACAATTCAAGTGCAATAAACATTTTGAAGAATCCAGTGCTACACTCTAAGACTAAGCATATATCTATCAAGTTTCACTTCTTGAGGGAGAAAGTAAATGAGAAAGAAGTCAGACTAGAGTATGTGCCTACCAAAGAATAGGTTGCAGACATTTTCACTAAGCCATTGTCAAAGGATACTTTTGATTATCTCAGAGAAATTCTCGGGGTGATTACCCCTCTTAATAAGAACTAAGAGATGCATTTACTTGCATCAATCTGTATGCTTCAAAGCTATATTTCTTGATCTAGATTGATGTTTCTATGGCTGCTACTTAGGGGGAGTAGTCAGATGTGCAGATATGTGGTTCAGAGCTTGTATGTGGGAAGATAATGCTTATCTTTGTCATTGATGTCAAAGGGGAGAAGAGAGTCATGTGAAAAACTGGTGATTATCTGAGAAAGATCCTTGTGGGGAGAGAAGATTATGTAGAAGGTCAAGGAGAAATGAGTCAGAATATAAGGGGGAGTAATTGTTGATTGAGAGTTGTGTTGATGGTGTTTTCACATCATGTGTTGCCATCAATGCCAAAGGGGAAGATTGTTGGATGTTGTGGTTGTGTTTTTGATGGTTGTCATTGATGTCAACACTATTAGCATTATTATATTGAAGGTTGTATTTGTTGAGGACATTGAGAAAATTGTTAAAAGAAGAGTTGCAAGTTGTCAGTGGAATAGTGAAGGTCATGAAGGTATTTTGTTTTGTATGTTGAATATAATTTGTTGTGGACTAAAGGGTTTAATGTTGAGAGTATTTAATTCATCTACCAAAATTTTCAGAGGTCCGTGTAAAGACTTGGTGGTGCTATGAACAATTATGTTTTAACAATGTTTTTGTGGTCTTCGTCAGTGTTCCTAATTGAAGTTTGTGTAATTATATTTGTTGCAGATTCCTCTCTATTAGTTCCTGATATTTGTGGCTATTTTTATATCAGTATCCATCATTTTTGTAATTCTATGTTGATCGATGTGCTCGTGGTCAAATATTTTTCTTGTGCATGTTTGGGTTTCCATGTTCTTGGCCGACATGTTGGTGGTAACGTGTTGCAGATCCTTGGAGATTGAAATTTGAATGTTTGGCACATTCGTGGATATTGTTTTGGGTTGCATCATTGTATTGGCCGATGATGTATAATTCGCATTGAAAATTTAATTGTTAATTTTGGCTGACATTGTAAATATGTTTTTTTTTTGGCCAACTAAGTGGTTGATGTAATTCCAGAATGAGGATATATATGAGTGATTGGTTGAGTGAAGTTAGTGTGTGTGTGTGGTGTGAGATAAGCTAGAGATAGTGCAAGTGTGTGATAATTGATCTATTCATTCGATTGCAGAGTAGAGTGAGAGTGAAGAGTGAAGGAGTTTTTATGTGCTTAATTGGAACTATAATCAGGCTTGTGCAAAAGCTATTTTCTCAGTTCATACCCTCCAAATTTAATCCTATTTTGTATTGTTGGGTAGTGATCCCCTTTTGTATTTGAGTAGTGAGCTCTAGGCAGTGTGCCTGAATTCATGTGTATTCCCCTTTCTATTTTCTTAATACTTTTAATAGGGTATAATATTGTGGACTAAAATCCACCATGGTTTTTCCCATAATAGGTTTTCCATGTAAAAAAATTTGGTGTTCTCTATGTTTTTGATGTGTTGATTGCTTGTGGTATATTGTTCATTCATCAGTTATGAGATTAAAGTTAAGTAAAGATTGAAAAGTTTAATATTCTGTGACAACTGATTCACCCCCTCCTCTTAGCTATATGTCCTTGTTTTTCCAGTAGTATGATCTTGTTGAACAATTCAAGAATACTTTGACAAAGATTTCCCTTTGGGATTTACTTCAAAATTCACCAAAATACCACACTATTCTTCAAACAGCCTTACAACAAATTATAATTCCTCCAGGTAGAACTCCAAATGATGTGGCAACTTTAATACAGGGAATGCATAAAGTTAATCTAGACATTACTTTCCATCAACATGAGCTCCCTCCTTTAGAGTTGCAAAAAAAAAATGAAGCCTTTATGATAATTGTTCAATTCAATTGAATAGGTATCAAAAGGACTCTTATTGATAATGGTTCTTCCCTTAATGTGTGTAGTGTGATTCTCCTTGATACATTGCATGTTGATAAGTCACAAATAACACCTGATTCCTTATCCATTCAAGGATTTGATAATATGACAAAGCAACTGCTTAGTGTAATGAATTTTCCTATTATAGTTGGGGTGGCTACTCTACAAACTCCTATCCATGTCATGCCTTATTATATTTCATATAATCTTTTGTTAGGTAGACCATGGATTCATGAGATGAATGTAGTGTCTTCAACCATTCATTGTATAATGAAATACATCTATAACAACAACATTTATCAATTTGAAATACACCCTGAGCTTGAAAGTTGCTTGCACCTTGAAAAAAGGAGCTACAAATCCTCTGAAAACATTAATTCCAACATCTAACATAGACCCTCTTGAAATTGAACAAAATGATGAGGAACTAATGTGTAAATTATTTGGTGATGATAAGGGATCCTTAGAATTCACACGCTCATTTATGGGTGAATATATAATCACACAAAAGAAAGATGAGAAAACAAAACAACCAACCATCATGTCAACTCAAAATTCCGCAAAATCTTCTCAAACATCTATCTAGACTCTACTTTGAAAGAAAATATAACATATACAGAAAAATTTAAAGAGATAGATTATCAATCTTTGCCTAAGCTAAAAGAAATGGAAAGACTTTATGGAAAAGGATATGAACTTGTGAAACAATTATGATACACTAGAAAGGGGTGTGGAAAGAATGAACAAGGTATATCTATTACTATAGAACCTAATATGCAAGAGACAAAAATAGTATTTGGATATTCTTTTTCTAAGATGACAAAGCTACTCAACGACCATCTTTGAAAATCAACACTATTACATGTCAACCAAAACACAAACTCACAATCAAATAGATCTTGAATTGCTTGATATGAAATTATCACCATCATTGTAGTATGTATATAGTGATGCAACTCTAAAACAAATGTTAGGAGTTTATGATATTACATTCTCTACTACTCCCATGAGACGGGTTACTTGTGCTATGATAGTTACCAAGAAAATAGATAGTGATATTACTGAAGAACAATATGATTCTAAAGTTCCTAAATCTAATGCACTCCCCTTAGGAGATACAATTGATGTACCAATGGAAATTGATGATAAAGACAAAGTTATTAAGACTAAGAAGTGCCTTGACGATGAAGAAAAAGAGGACACTACAACTTTACTTCATGATTTTCCTAAATTTTTTGCTTGGAAATATTCTAATATGGCAAGAATTGACCCAAAAATTGTGACACACAACATCATTCTTGTTGAAAATGCTAAACCCACATGCCAAAAGAAACAAAAAATGAACCCTAACGTAGTAGCCTTGCATGTTAAAGAAGAGCTTGAAAAACTCCTTGATGCAGGCTTCATTCAACCTATTGATTATTCTCCTTGGATCTCAAACATTGTCGCAGTCGCTAAACCTGATAATCGTATTAGGGTATGTATGGATTTTCATGACTTGAATAAAGCTTCTTTAAAATATGACTTTCCACTCCCTAATATTGACATGATTGTGGATTCAACTGCTGGACATGCTTTGTTGTCATTCATAGATGGATTTTTTGGTTATAATAAGATCCTTATTAATCCTCAAGACCAATACAAAATTGCATTTACAAGTATTTGGGGAATTTTTTGTTGGGTCATGATGCCCTTGGATTTAAAGAATGTCAGAGCAACTTATCAACATGGAATGAAATTATCTTTCATGATTACATACATAAAGTTTTGGAAGATTATGTTGATGACATCCTTGCCAACTCCTTAACAAGACAAGACAATGCAAATGTTCTTTGGAAAATCTTTGAACGATTATGAATAAGTAAATATTGTTGGAAAAAGAAGGGCAGACAACTGAGACGGGGGGGTGAATAAGTTGTCATAGAAATTTAAACTTATTAAACTTATTAAACTTATTCTCAGATCTGATTAATAACCATGAAATCATAAATCATCAACATATAAAAAACACACATAACACCAATATTTTTTAAGTGGAAACCCTGTTAGGGGAAAAAACATGGTGGAGGTTAATCCACAAGATTATACTCTATTAAAAGTATAAGAAATAGTAAATGGGAATGTACACACATTCAGGCACACTCACTACTCAAATACAACAATGCTTACTTCCCAAAGGAAGACACACTGTCTTATAGAAACATTCAGATTACATCAGAAAGAATTTGAACTAAGAAAATAGCATCTGCTAATGCCTGGTTATAGTTCTGGTTAAGCACATGAACACTTGGGTATGTGCAGGATTATCATGGAAAAAACAGGCCCTTAAGTGGCAAAAAATTCAAAAAAATTAGAGTTAGACAACTTGACGTAAAAATTTGAATAAGTTATCTATATTATTTCAAAATATGTAAGAATAGAATATGTAGAAAATTGAATGTAGTTTCTAAACTGCAGGTTTATTTTATTTTCAAAATCCTAACTTTGGTGAAAATTTGAAATTTCAATGTAATAATTACTTAAATTTTAGGAAAAAAAGAAAAGTAAGGTGTCTATCTAACCACCCTAACCACAATAAAATGATGATATTTTTTATAATATTTTTATATAAGTAGAGGACTCGTAATAAGATGTGATACATTTTTTTGTAATTTTTTTTTCCAAGTAAATAATTAATTAAAATTTTTTATTACGACTTTTAAAAATATAAAAACTCATCGTCACGACAACCTTAACTTGGTCAAAAACTTCATGAAATTCAATTCTATTTTTTAATCTATAGTATGCAAAGCATAGAATGTGACACATGTTTTAGATTCAAAAAAAGTGATACCGTTTGAAATCTATACATGTTTTAAAATCAGCCTATCAATCAGGACTTTAGTTGTAATTTAAATAGAAAATAAATAATTATTATTTATTAAATTCAAAGTAAAGCATAATTTATATTGGTGGAAATTTGAGAATCTCCTTTAAAAACCTTTTTGAGTTCATCAATTTTGGGTAAAAAAAAGGTCGTCAGCCACATACCCTACACATACCCATCATATCGCCACTTTTTGGCCCATCATGATCCCGCACATACCCACTTCTTCACACTATGCTTCTTCCTTCAAATAATTAGGATATCATTTGTACATCTCACACATGCATGCCTTCAAATGGAATAAACAATCGCTTATATATATCTGCAACTAAGAATAATAACATCTCCATGTGGGCTTCAACAAAATAATAAAATGAATACAAAATTTCAGACCAAAACATAAATAATTTTCAATGCAAATCATCTAAGGTCAGCCAAAACATAGTGAAGACCAAAAAAATCATGAACAAAACACCTTCAAAAGTATTTCATGAAGACCAAAACGCTATAATCACCACAGCCGACCATGAACATGAAAAACATGAACACACAAAAGAAAATCATGAATCATGAGCACAATGATCAATGCAGACATGCAACACAGATAGATCATGATCTAGAAACATACACAAACATGATGAATCACTACAAAATCATCCGCTACAATTCAAATTACTAAAATCACGTTATCTTCATTTAGGAACACCAATTGAAGCAATAGAATAATTATCAAAACACAAATGCTCCTAACTCAATCAAATATTCATGCAGATCTCTAAAACTTAACATGGATAAACTAGATATACTCATTGACAAACCCTTTCATCCACAACCTATGATCATCTACATACTGGACAAGCCAATAGACTGAACTCCACTACATCAGTGACAATTTGCAACATATTCTATTACAATTTTCTCAATATCCTTGACATATACAACCTTAAAGAAATTAATTCCAATAGTGTTGACATCAATGACAACCACATTTCAGCAACATCCAATAATCTCCCCCTTTGGCATTGATGGAAACACATGATGTGAAAAACACCAACACAACTCTCTCTTAGCACTTTCTCCTCTTAAGGTTTTGACTCTTTCCTCCTCAACTCTCTCACGTGACTCTTCTCCCCCTTTGACATCAATGACGAAGATAATGTTCATCATTCTCCACACAAGTTTTGAACCACATTTCTGAACATTGGACTACTCCCCCTAAGCAAAAGCCACCAGAACACCAATCTGGATCAAGATATGACTATGAAATGTTCAAACTAATGCAAGTCAATGTATCTTAGTTCTGATTAGGAGGGGTAATCACCCCTAGCTTCCCTCTAAGATACTCAAAAGTATAGTTAAAGGCTTGGTAAAGATAAATGCAATATGTTGCTTAGTGGGCACATACTCTAGTTTGAATTCCTTTTCACTCACCTTCTCTCTGAAAAAGTGAAACATGATAGATATATGCTTGGTATTTCAATGTAGCACTATATTCTTAGAAATGTTAATTGCTCTTGAATTATCATAGAATATAGCAATACATTCACCGCACTCAACTCTGATGTCTTTCAACATTTGCTTCATCCACAATAATTGAGTACAATTGTTAGTAGCAACAATGTATTCTGCCTCTGCAGTAGATAAAGAAACAAAATTTTGCTTCTCACTTAACCATGAAATCAACTTCTTTCCCAAGAAAAATTCACCACCATCAGTACTATTTCTATCATTCACATCTCCTTCCCAATCAGTATCATTAAAAGCACTCAAAGTAAGGCCATCCTCCTTAGGATACCATAGACCAAAATCAACTGTCCCCTTCAAATATTTGAAAGTCCTCTTTACAGTAGTCACATGAGATTCCTTAGGATCAACTTGAAATCTTGCAACAATACATATGAAATTCATGATATCAAGTCTAGTTTGAATCAAATAAAGCAATCCACCAATCATCGATCTGTATCTAGTCTGATTTTCTTTTAGAGAATCATCATCTTGTGTCAACTTGCATCCAATGACCATAGGTGTACCAACTAGCTTTGAATCTTCCATACCAAACTTCTTTAGCAATTCTTTCACATACTTGGACTGAGATATAAAGATCCCTTTATCTAACTGAGTAATTTTCAATCCCAAAAATAATTTCATCTCTCCAATCATAGACATCTCAAACTCACTCTGCATCTCATCAACAAACTTCATGCACAAACTATCGTCTCCTCCAAAAATGATATCATCAACAAAGACTTCAACAATCAACTCTTTATCATGATCAATCTTGAAATGAAAATTACTATAAAAAATACCTTTATTAAATCCAAGCTTCAAAAAATACTTATCCAATCTACCATACCATGCTCTTGGAGCTTGTTTAAGTCTATATAGTGCTTTCTTCAATTGACAAACCATATCTCTCTGATGGTCAATTGAAATCCATCAGGTTTCTCAACATTCACTTCTTCCAGTTCACCATTTAGAAATGTTGACTTGACATCCATCTGATAAAATTTATAGGTTTTGTAAGCACCATAAGCAAGAAGTAGTCTCATAGCTTTAATCCTAGCAATAGGGGAAAAAGTTTCTTCAAATTCAATTCCTTCCATTTGTGAATATCCTTTACACACCAATCTTGCTTTGTTTCTAACAACTTCACCTTGCTCATTTAGTTTGTTTTGAAAGAGCAATTTAGTTCCAATTACATTTTTATCCTTAGGTTGAGGAACAAGAATCCATGTATCATTCTTCTCAATCAGCATCAATTCTTCTTTCATCGCTTCTACCCAATGTTCATCTTTGCATGCTTCATTCACACTATTAGAGCCAGTCTTTGAAATCAAATAGTATTCTTCTACAATTTTTCTCCTAGTCTAAAGACCTTTTTTCTTATCACCTATGA
Source organism: Sequoia sempervirens (assembly GCA_007258455.2). Classification (NCBI taxonomy): domain Eukaryota; kingdom Viridiplantae; phylum Streptophyta; class Pinopsida; order Cupressales; family Cupressaceae; genus Sequoia; species Sequoia sempervirens. The sequence continues at coordinate 26,765 of VDFB02348558.1, forward strand.
TCTAATCTTCTGAATGATTTAGTCTTACATACCTTGGATTCTTAGGATGTTCTTGAATTTCAGGCTCTTGTGATCTCACTTCTGCACTTTCACTAGTTCCTTCCTCTTGATTTTCCTAATTCACTGAAATGATATGAACTTGATTTAAAGTCTGAAATTTCTTTCCTTTATCTGTATTGTCATTTTGATCATCTAAATCATGTCCACAAGTTTTGGATGGTGTATCCATGTCTTCATCAACCTTGACATTTTCACTTTCAACTATTTTCCTCAATCTCTTATTGTAGCATCGACAGGCCTTACTTTTAGTAGAATAACCAAGAAAGATTCATTCATCACTACTAGCATCAAAATTTATTATATATTCATCTCTTTTGATAAATCATTTACTCCCAAAGATTTTGAAGTATCTAATAGTAGGATTTTGACCATACCATAGCTCATATGGAGTCTTACCAGTATCACCTGTGACTTGTACCAAATTGAGTGTGTAAATAGCAGCACTCACAACTTCTCTCCAGTAGATATTAGGAACATTTCCTTCTAGCATCATAGTTCTATTAGCTTCTTCAATTGTCATGTTCTTCCTTTCCACAACTCCATTTTGCAGAGGGTTCTACAGTGCAGATAATTGTTTATTTATCTCATGCTCTTCACAAAAATAATTAACCTCACTAGAGGTGAATTCACCACCTCTATCTAATCTCAGACACTTAATCTTCAGACCTATCTTTGTCTCAACCATAGCCTTAAAGATCTTTAATTTCTCTAGAGCTTCATATTTTTCCCTTAAGAAAGTAACCCACATCATTCTAGAATAATCATCAATGAGTAACATGAAATAATTGTATCCTTGTATACTTATGACTCTTGAAGGATCACACAAGTTAGTATGCACAAGCTCCAACACTTCATTTGAACAATGTTGTTTGATCCAAAATGAAATTCTAGATTTCTTTCCTAACTGACATTCCTTGCATATGGCATTAGTGGGTTTTATCAACTTAGGAAGATCTCGCACAACCTAGGTAGAACTTATCTTGATAATATTATCAAAGTTTACATGACACATTCTCCTATGCCACAACCAACTTTCATCAACTTGAGAAATCAAACAAATTTTACTGGCAACATTTAGGTGAAAGATATTACCTTTTGTTTTTGTGCCAGAAGCAATCACATTTTTTGAAGTCCCCAGTATTCTGCACTTTCCATTCTTGAATTGAAGATTGTATCCCTTGTCAACTATCTATCCAACACTTTCAATATTATGCTTCAAACCTTCTACATATAGGACATCATCAGTATTATGCTTACCATGAAGAGAAATGCATCCTCTACTATAGATTACACCAGCTTTGTCATCACCAAATCTTACAACACCACCATCATATTTTTCCAAGCTCACAAACTTACTTATATCACCTATCATGTGATGAGAGTGTCCACTATCAATCACCCATTCATCTTTCTCTTCAACTCAAGTAGCAAGGGCTTTCTTCACATTTGTACAATTAGCAGATTCAGTAGACACATGATTATTTTCCTTGATAGAAATAGATACCTATTCGTCCTCAATTAAATATTTCCTTTATTAGATTCATCATCT
>VDFB02348559.1:0-12861 GCA_007258455.2 Sequoia sempervirens
TGGTTTGTATTTCTCCATGGGTGTATCTAAATGCAATGAGTTATGAATTGTACTTGCATGTGGCTTCATTGCATAAGTAATAGTAAGTGCTACATAATGGTACAAAATAAACTTATGCATATGGAAATGAAATGACCCCATTTAGTTAGAAAATGAATTTTTATGTCACTTTCACTATTAAGTGATAGCTGGTTTGGCATTAAACAATAGCTAGAAATTGTTTCTACTGGCTAAAGGTGCATAATTCATTTATGCAAAAACAATGCATTTAATGGCATTTGACTAGAAGCAAGGCTGTTTGGATTGCTAATTAGTCTTTGAATATATAACAATTAAAAGAGATAAATAAGTATAATTATCCTTGGTCTCATAAAGAGAGGTTTGGAACGAAAATTATGTCAACATGTATGATAATGAGAGATTTTTCCTTGAACCTTGTTATATATTCAAAGAGTAGCTAGCAATGCAAACAACGTTCCCTCTAGTCAGATGCCATTCAATGCATTGAGTTTGTATCAGTGGATTATGTACCTTCAGCCACTAGTTTGAATCAAAGTATGCATATGGATTTAGAATCAAAAGCTCTTTCCTGTGAACCCATTTTTAATTTGTGTATGCATTTGCCCGAAATGCTTTTAACCAACAGCATTGACCAATCACATTTTTCCATTTAACATATTACTTATTTTTTTTGTATAGTTTGAATTTGGAGAGCTATTTTATATAGTGGAAAATTAGCATTTATCTATTTTTCTATTCAATCGAGTAGCTTTATAAATCATTTTCATTTTACAAATTCAGGAAAATGTGAACGCATAAATTGATTAAATAAATTTAAGCAAAGGCATAGTTTAAAAGTTGGCGGCTAGAGGTACGTAATCCATGAATGCAGATTAAATGCATTAAAATATCAGGAAAATGTGAGCGCAATGCATGAATGCAAATTAAATGCATTAAATGACATCTAGCTGGAGGTGAACACGCTAGAGTGGCTTGGTGACCATGGATGGACAGGGTACTTTGGTCATTTAATATAGAGTTAAGCCACTTGCTATGCATCTTTATTACTTTGTGTGTGTTGTTTTTTGTGTTCTGTAAGCCTGTGTTCTGAAAACCTAGATTATGCAACTGCTTTGAGCTTTTTCGCTATGATGAAAGCATACAGGATAAAGGAATTTTGTGAACTATTATAGTTAATGTGCTCATAGGCACATCTGCAAAATATGGAAACATATACAAGGGAAGCGAATTGTTCAAAAAAACTCCTCAAAGAAATGTGGTCCCATGGAATGCAATAAGTGTTCACAATGGATACTTTAGTTTTTGAAGACTTTAGTTTTTGCATGTTAACTATGTCAGATAATGCAATTTGGCATGAACAAAGTTGAAGCCATAACATGAACAATAGAACTATTCAACACTGAACTCTATGCTTGTAATAATTATTGGAAAACCTCTAAATGCCATAGATGAAATAATATGAATAAAATTCTAGTTTCTGGTTTTCTTGAAATGCAATGGAAAAACTGCTATAAAGACATAAGAGAAGGTTGTGTAACATATTGCCATTCCTGTATCTAATTTCTTTGAACACGAATGCTTTACACATTTGATTGCAATAGTAACATGTCTATGAAAATGGGACAATAGAGATCATAATTCAGTAGTTTTTAGTGTGAGTTTATATGTATCCTGATACATATAAGCTCGATCCGGTATTTATGAAAACAAGTGCTATGTATAGTGGAAGAGCTAATTAGTGTTACTATAAGCGATATCCATATAACATAATAAATTGGTACATGGATAGAGTAGCGCATCCATAAATACATGGACGCATGTACACACAATTGCATACAGGGATACGTAAAAGCTTACATGGATACATGTATACATGAATATGTGCATATGTGCATATGGACATATATCTGCATCCATGCATATATATGTATAATGACTATGTTTCTATGTATTCTTCTACGTATAGATGCATCCACGCATACATCTATCTGTGTTTCCATGTGCAAATGTATACAGACATCTATCCATATATGTGTCAATGTATTTATGAATACATCTATCCATAGATACATGTATCTACGCATCTATGGATACCATGATGGATGTCCACATCCATGTATCTATGGATACATGTATCAAGTAGCTCGGTTCCAGGTCTTGACTCTGCAGCAACAACATCTCCTATGACCACATAGATCTGCAGAATAACAAAAAATGAAACGCTCAGAGTAATCACAATGCATCTCTAGTCACTAAAATCTATATTACATGGTAAAAAAGCAAGAACTTTTGAGTTGATGGTCATGAACATTGAACCAATAGTAGGACAGTCACCACAACATTTAAGTAAACCTATGGTGTAGACTCTCTTTTCCATTATCAATTTTATTCCCAATTTCATCCATGAAGAACTTTGTCAACCTGTAGATCCTGCTGTTAGCCATAACTTTCATCCATGATTTCCATTTCTTTTATCAATGAACTCCATATCTTTGATCCATGAAGAACTTCTTCAACCTATGCATCCATGAATCCTATATCTTTGAGGATATTCTTCATGGATGAAATTGGGAATACAATTGATAATGGAAAAGAGACTGTTGAGCATAGGTTTACTTAAATGTTGTGGTGACTATCATACTATTAGTTCAACATTCATGACCTTTATCTACTAAAAAAGTTCTTGCTCATTCATCTGAGTCTTGTAGGCAATGTGCAGTTGTCCTATAAAGAGAGCTTTGGAACCAACAAGTTGTCATAAAGGATAGAGGAATATTGTCAAATATTGTGGTTATTGTCCTCATAGGTTTTGTGCATGTTTTGCACACACGCCCTACCATAGGTAGGGACCCCCTTTTTTCGCTCCCGACAGGCTGCTTTGCTCCTATCTTGTTTTGCGTGCCCTAATTCCAAGCCCAAATTGGTCATGTGCCATCAAACAATCAAATTCCCCTACCCAAATTCACCTGCTTTGGGTATTCAAATCCGTAGAGAAATAAAGTCCCCCATCCCCTTTCTGTCTTTTGTCTTGCTTTGGCTATTTTGGAAACATCCGCGGGCCCCCGTCGCTCCCGTTTCCTCATTTTTGACTTTGGGGTCACCCTTTTTTGGATCTGGGATGTGTTTGAAGTGCGTAAATGAACTACCAAGGTTTCGTTAATGTTTCGTTAAGTTTCGATGGTTTTGAAACTTTCCCTCCAGAATTCCCTTCCTCCTTGGCTGTTTGGAAACATCAGTGGACCCCCGTCGCTCCCGTTTCCACATTTTTGGCTTTGGGGACAACCTTTTGGTGGATTTGGGATGTGTTTGGAGTGCGTAAATGAACTACCAAGGTTTCGTCATCATTCCATTAAGTTTCGATGGTTTCAGAACTTTCCCTCCAGAATTCCCTTCCTCCTTGGCTGTTTGGAAACATTCGTGGACCCCCGTCACTCCCGTTTCCTCATTTTTGACTTTGGGGTCACCCTTTTTTGGATCTAGGATGTGTGTGATGTGCTTAAATAGGCTACCCGAGGTTTTACCGTCAAAGTTTGGTTAAGTTTGGTGGTTTGAACCGTCCCCTTTTCTTTGTTTTAAATTCCGGTGGCCACCTCCCTTTTGACCTTGAGCCAGGCCCCTCCATTGGCGTTTGGGAACGATGGAGTAGCCACCTCCCTTGACCTCAGGTGACCCCTCGGTAGCGTTCACGGGAGATACGCCCCTCTTCATTAGCCATTTTGGAACGACGGCCACACTCCCTTCCCGACCGCCATTGGCGTTTCGAGGCTCCACCTCTCATGGCGTTTTGTTTCCGGCCAGCCACCTCCCTCCCAGCCTCCGGGCCCGGCCCTGTGGCCATTCCGAACTCCACTTTCCATTTGAACTTTCAGTGACCACCCCTCCCTTCAGCCTCCAGAACCCGGCCACTCATTAACCCGTTTAGAGACTCCCGCCTCTCAGGTAGCCATTTAAGGAACCACCTCCTTTCGACGCCAGACGACCCCTCCATGGCCCGTTCCAGAACTCTGCCTCTCGGTGGCCGTTGGAACATCAGGTGGCCACCTCCCCTTAGATCCTCAGAGCCCCTCCATGGCCGTTCCAGGAACCGTAGCCTCCATGGCCATTTGGAACCAGCCCCACGACCACCTCCCTTCGGCCTCCCGAGGTGACCCCTCAGGTGGTTCTGGAGATCGTCCCTCTTTGGCCGTTTGGAACATCAGTGACCATCTCCTTCCCACCCTCGGAGCAGGAGCCCTCGTGGCGTTTGCGGGGAGTCAGATCCCTCCTTGAGCACATTTTGAACATCGAGCTGTCTCCTTCTCATTTGTTTTGAACATCCAGGAGCCTCCCTTCTTCTTGGTTGTTTGAACATCCAGAGAGCACGCCTCTCCTTCATTTGTTTTGAACATCAAGGGAGCCTCCACCTCCTTCCCGAGCTGTTTGAACATCCAGGGGCTAGCCTCCCTTCGTTGTTTTTGGCTTCGTCATTATGCATATACGGCTTTTCTTCCGCCGTCTTTCCACCCTCTGGCGCTCGCACCCTTGAAGCATGCATTAATGTTTATGGTCCAAATGAGCTCCAAATATGAATATCAAGATCTTTTGATGATGCATGGATAGATCTAATAGGGAATTTGTAGGTTTGACTGACATTTTCCTTAACTCATGTATAAATGCACTTACAACACTTCGTGTTTGCAGGAGTCAAGAAGCCTTCTGTAGGTCTATCGAAGAGGCCCATTGAGGGAGTTGTCCTATCTTTTTCCAAATGATGATGATTTCTAAGGAGCTTTCTGCCCGAATCAGGGGCCACCAATCCATTGATGTCAATCGTCGACGGACTTGTTTGATCAAAGGAAGAACACTGCAAGCACATCAAGCAAAAGACAACTTTCAGGCAGTTTTAGCTACAGTGAAAAGGGAAATCAACTAAATGATGAAATTGCTACAGTGACTGGCACTAGATGACAAAACAGGGAAAAGACAAGGAATGTATTTTTAATTGTTGAATATTGTGGGGTAGGTGAAAACCTAATGTAATTGAATCCTAGCCATTCATTTGGGCTTTGGAAAACTATAAATAGGGGCTTTCCCCTCATTTGTAAGAGTTGGAGAACTCATGTAAAGACATTCTGCAGCAATAGAAAGCAACATTGCATGATTTATGGGTGTTCCTTTTGAGTTTGCTCTTTATGTATGCATGGTTCAAATTCCCTATTAGTTTAGGTGTTAGTTTCTTAAATGGGAGTGGTGGTGGTGTTTGTTGTTTCAGTATTTGATGAACTTTCAGCTCATGCCTTTTGTGGTTCATTGATGATGAATCACTTTGCAAAGCTAGTCTGAGCCTTTTTCCTTTATTGCTGCAACTTAGTTTGATTGCATGTACATGATGTGTGTATGTGATGTGAAAATCTACAATCCTTAGAAGATTGCACTGGTTTTGTGCAACTGTAGGTTTCTCTTGGCCAAGCAAAACCCAATTTAGGAAGTCTGTCTACTTTAGTAGCCACCATTGTTACTGTTCTTTCATAGTTTAGGATTAGAATAGCTTTCTTAACCCTTCTCCTTTTGCTATTTCTTTTAATCCTTGGTTAGAGTAGGACCCAAAGCATCACCATGAAGCTAAATTAGATGAACTTGATGAGTTTCAACTTGCTGTTTTGAGTGGACAGCCACTGTTTATTCACTTTCAGCATTTTGAAACTGCATTTGCAAACCCAACTTCCATGCTTTGTAACTCATCCGTAAGTCCGCCTTGTGATTCCAGCAAATCACATCAAACAACTGAGATATTCCAAGCACTGTCAAGACCTAACATTAGAGACCTTGGGATAGTGTTCTGCAATTTGATTGTGGAAGATTGTCTTTCAAGAGAGGTAGTGCACCTACGCGCTGCCTGTGTTGAGAGGTGCATAAAAAACACATCAACAATAGGCACACATGCAAAATATGGAAGCATATAGAAACCAAGTTAACTCTTTAAAAATCCCACGAAACATAGTATTCAAATAAACAATACTAAAAGTAGTTTAAAATACGAATTTATAATCAAGGTATATGAATGCCTTAAAGTACTATGAAACCCTACTTGCATTTCTTGTATCAAATAGACAAAAAAAATGAAAAGTTACCTCTTCTGACCTCAAGCAATTCATCTCTCACTGTCCAGCGTGCAACTCTGCAGCTACAAAATTCCTTGCTCGGCCACACAATAGACCACTATGAAATATAACCGAATTACACTAGTGCATGCATATGCAATTTTTTTTTTTCTATATTATAGTGTACACAAATAGCAATAAGTATTTAAAAATTATAAAATGCAATTTGCATTTTAAGAAACAAAAGTTCTTACTTGGGTTGTTTCTCGTTCAAATGAATGTACATAAGAATTCTGTTTTGTTTTTATGAATAGCATAGTATATGTCACTCACTGTACTCATTTGTCTAAATTGTCCTTGTAACAGGGTTCAATGCTCTCAATTGTATTTAAACAATCACGCACAAACTGCACGAGGGAAAATTGCTTGTGCCTATCACTATTTGTACATTTCTACAAGTATACTTGATCGTTCGATAGCAAATTGTAAGGTCAGTTTTCCAAATTGTCTTTTTGATTTTCTTGAAATGCAATTGAAATTCTTCAATATAATAACTGCATAAAGTTCTTTTCCATGTATTCATTTTGTCATCTTGTATTCCTCATTTCTTTGAACATAAATCATTTAGAAAGCTACTTGCACATATACAAATAGGAAAACACATTTTCCACAATTCCAATAGTAATTTGTCTTCGGTCAATAGAACAGGTTTTGCTTATGTGTTAATAAGTTATACTTCCTCTATACAATATCCATAGAATAGAATGAACTGCTAGCATGCAATTTTTAAACCCTGTTTGCAATTTTAATAGCCTATAGAGTCATAAGTCTTTGTTTTGTGTCAACTGGTTTTTACCTGTATGCATTTAAGGCAATTTTTTTCATAGGACTGCTTATATCTGTGGTAAGTTGTTGTGCAGTATGCAAGTTAACATATGTTTAATCTTCCTGTATTACAAATAAAAGCCTATAAAGTTAATTTCAAAAGCTGACATATCACATGAGTACAATGAATGATGTACTACGTCACTCATAGACATGATGCAATATTTTTCCATGGTCTTGCTTACATGCAAAAATGACATTATCCACAATTCTTTTTTGCTCACATTGCCAATTTCACTGTGTGCTTTAAACCTCTAGAGTAAGAGAAAACTGAGGAAAGAAACTATTTATTGTTCAAGTAACTCGTTTCTGGTTCTGGATACTGTAACTATAACAAAATCTGCTCAATTGCTAAAAAACTCTCCCAGAACAAATACTTGTAGAATAGAAAAATAATTTGTGCAAAGTAATAGTCATGCTTAACAGCTGACTTAAGTCTATAAAAAATGAGCAAAGTAGCCTGGCTATACATGTCCACCAAGCCATTCCAATAGTTTCTTATCCACCCACATGCTATTTAATACATTTGCTTTGCATGTATGCACTGTGCACCTGCACCTCTGAGTTTCAATCTCTTCTTTTAATTATTTAATCAATCTATGCCTTCACTTTTTCTTAATGGACCTATGCCTTTCCATTTTCCTCAAATTTTTTAAACACAAATGATTTTAAAAGCTATTCCCACAAATAAGAAAAGCCATAGATCTTCTTTGATCAAACAAGGCTTTTGCATTTCCCTGATTTTCTTTAAACAGAAATGATTTCTGAAACTATTCTCTACATGCCACTTAATTCATGTTTATCTGAATAGCTTTTAAAATCATTTGTTCTTTGAAAAAAAACAGTCACTGAGAAGTACATAGAAACAAAGAAATCCAATTACACAAAACATTTAAATACCATAGACTGAGATTGACAATGTGAGCAAAAAAGATTCTTGTCGACCATTTGTTGCATGTAAAAAAAGCTACCTGAAAATATTGTTTTGTGTTTGTGGCACTGAAAGTATACATCATGCATTGTACTCATTTATCCACTTTGTCAATGCAACAGGAATAAGTACATACAATTCTGCTGGGGGACAATGGATAACAAGGCCAAGTTGAAGAATTAATACTATTTTCCCCTTGTGCTTCTATTGAATTGTTTGTTGTGTGGTATGTTACATAGGCTTCTGCTACTACTCAAGATCCATTTTCCAACATATATAGAGATTATTAACTTCCAAGATGCTTGACAACATGATTAATACTATGGAATGCTATTGAGTAAAAGCACATAGGCGACGATGTACAATTATAGATTTTGTAATCTAGATAATAGCGTTAGATGCTATCCATACACAACATTTGCCATTCTCAAACACATTAGGGTACACGAGACACAAAGAAGATGATAGACGTTGACACCTATGAATTAACAAAGCGCCCCCAAATATCAAACATTGACTACGTGCTTAAGGGCGAGGGACTTTGCAGATTGAGTGCTTTTGCATACAATATTGGTGATTGTTTGTTTGACTCATTACAACTATTGCTTAACAATCGTTACACATCAATTCAACTACGAAATGGAGCTATAGATTACTTCTTGAATTCCTTCAAAACAAGGACAAAGAAGCAATAAAATCATACAACTATGAACTAGACCCTGATACTCTATATACATTGCACAAAGTACGTGACCCGCAAACATATTTTCACAGAATGCGATTATCTGCAAAGCCACAAGCAGATTGCACAAAAGTGGATTGTGGGGTGACCTGTTTTGCATTCACTGGATATCCAAGTGGCTGAATATACAAATATCCCTTTGGTCAAGAACAACAGCAAGAAGGTACTTACAGTTCAATAGTTCTGATTACAAAGAATCAGTCTCTATACTATTTCATGACATGAATTCTTTAAGTGGACACTTTGAACCATTGTTAAAAATTGAAACACAAAATGTAACTTCAAAACAGCCCAAAGGTTCACATGAAATTAAAAAACCGTGCACAAAGTATCCTCGAATGTCAAACATTGACAATGTCCTTAGAGCTGAAGGACTTTGTAGATTAAGCACATTTGCATACAATGTTGGTGATTGTTTGTTTGATTCGCTTCAAGTGCTACTTAACAACCAGTATGTTGGTATGTGGCTGATCATGCTATACTGTATAGCCCATGGTATCTTACACCCTAGCGTAAAACCCTAATTCTGGAAACTTCTAAAAAGCTTGTTAAAAGGGGTTGGGATGGGGGTTCTGAGGATAAAGCGATTATTAGCAAGATTGTAATAGGTTTTACCTTTGGATAATAAAAGTATTGGATGGCTGCGGTTTGGTGGATGTAGCCCAGATTGGGTGAACCACGTTAAATTCTCTGTGTTATGATTTATTCTGTGTATGTTTTAGTTTCTCTGTTTATTATTTAAATATGCATTTAATTGTTAGATATCTGCCATCTCTAACCCTAACATAGTACACCTCAACTCAATTATGCAATGGAGCTATAGATTATTTCCTAGCTTGCTTTCAAAAAAAGGACAAAGAAGCAATTAAATCATATAACAATGAACTAAATCCTAGTACTCTATATACATTGCACAAAGTACATGATCAAGAAACATACTTCCGCAAGATGCGGTTGTCTACAAGCCCATGCATCGCCCATAGCGAATGTGGATTGTGGGGTGACTTGTTTTGCATTCACTGGATATCCAAATGGTTAAAAATACAAATAAGCCTCTGGTCATTGACAACATCAAGAAAGTACTTAGATTTCAATGATTCTAGATATACAAAATCAGTCTCTATACTATTCCATGATACAACCCCTCTGGCTGGACATTTTGAGCCGCTTCTAAGAATCGGAGCCCAAAATTTAACTCGCCAATGCTCAACAAGCTTACTCCAACTAAAAAAGTTGATCATAAATCGTCCACAATACAAAAATACTTACTTGACCAAGTCACATGCTTTACCTAAAAACAAGGAAAATTTGATACCATTTGTCATAGCAAACAATTTTAAACATAAATCAACAATAAGACTTAATCACCTGAAAAACTTGATTAGACAAAAAAAACAAAAAGAAAGTGTACCTAGCAGTCCAAAGAAAAAAAAAACATTGACACCAATAGAAATTTATAAAACAACAATACAAGATACACCAAAATACCCATGTGCAATTTGCCAAGTGCTCTGTTTGAACAAGGACATCAGAATATTCAAAGAGAAACAAAAACAATTATACTGTAAGCTACTACAATCAGATTCCTTACCATTCACAGATTTCATATGTCATGTATGCTACTTTGCATTGAAACAGTCCACTATTCCAAAGTATGCTACGCCACGAAAAATAAGAACTAATAGACCATTGTGCTATGTGCAAAATTTAACTCATCTAGAAGAACGACTTGTCTCACTTAGAATTGCATTTGCACAGATTTGGGAACTAGGGTTCAAAAGGTCTCAAATAGGCCTAACAGGTTCTATAATAAATGTCCCTGTTGACATGAACATTGTACAAAGAGCATTGCCACAATCAATTAACAACACACAAACAATTGCTGTTTCATTGAAAAGACGCTTAAAATACAAAAATGCATTTCAAAAAGGCATGGTGCGCCCAAATGTCATCATGCAAGCTTTGACTCAATTAACAAGGACACCATTATACAAAATGCACGAAGTCCACATAAACCAAGATTGGCAAGAAGTTCTCGAATGCATTGAAGAAAATGAAGACAATAGTCCACAAAATACAAGTGAAACAGAATCAGACAGTGAAATAGAAAATGAAAACCCATCTGAAACATTGATACATGGATTCACTGAGTCTAGAAGTATCCATAACATGGAGAGAGGCAAGAGATTATTGAAATTGCACACTTGAGCACAAGTATCAATTGGAATATTTAAGGACATCTATCTTTGAAGGAAATGAATTTCCCAACTTTATTCTTGACAAACCAAGTGATAATGACATTGTAAAAACTTTACATATCAAAAAATAGTATCTTTGGGGAGCTCTTCTGATCACAAAGACAATTTGCATATCATACAACAAACATTTTTTTCAAAGCTATAAAGGTACTAATACAACAAGTACTGTCTACAATGACAATAAGAATCCGCAAGGGCCAGTTAAAAGGGCAAAAGCTATTTGCGAAAGACATTAAACACAAACCAAACCTAGAAAAAATTCTTAAATCAGATATTGGATATGTTGATTTCAAAAGAATAAGAATCTCTCCAAACTATTCACAACAACTTAAGAAAAATGTATTTGCTATGATTCGACAACTAGGACCACCGACATTTTTCATCACTTTCTCTAGTGATGAGCAAAATTGGGATCCACTAATTCAAACATTAGAAGAGCTGCACAATCTACACCAATCAGCACAAAACCGTCAAGAATCTAATCAGCCAACACACGTTGACAAATTTGAACTAATCAAAAAAGATCCTATAACTTGTGCACGTTACTATAAACATAGAATCAATGCAATAAAAAAATTGATACTTACAGATGACTCTTTCTTTGGAAATGTCATTGATTACTTCTTAGTCACTGAGTTCCAAAATCGAGGAAACGAACATGATCATTTTCTCATATGGGTTAAAAATGCACTGATCTACACAGAAAATAACAACACGGACATCATAGCTTTTGTTGATAAGTATATTACTTGCGACACTAAAAATTTGGAATTTCCTTTGGCAATGCTACACAAACACCATCATACAAAGAAATGCAAGAGATCAAGAAAACAACTTTGTAGGTACAAATTTCCTTTCCCACCAATGCAAAAGTCAACTATACTTTTACCAATACTCCAAAAGACTGAAGCGATAACTGCAAATGCCACTGACATCTTTTCAAAACTCCAAAAAGCAAACTATGACAAAACATTCACTTTTCAAATGTTCTTAAAAGAATTGAACTTAACTGACAATGAATACATTGAAGCTTTGAGCTCAACATTAAACAGGCCTACGCTTTTCTTACAAAGAAAACCATCACAAATATGGAACAATAGTTTTTCAAGGAAAATTCTAGATCTTTGGAAGGCTAATACAGATGCACAATTTGTCTTGAATGCATATGTTGCTGCTATGTACTGTAGCTCATATATTGCAAAAGTTGACAAGTCAATGACATATGCATTCAAAAGAATACGTACAGACCACAAGCAAGACAATATTGATGCAATACGAATGGTAAGTAAACTTGGAAATTCCATGCTTAACTTGCAACAAATGTCATCACAACAAGCTGCACATATTGTTCTGTCATTGCCATTAAATTATAGTTCAAGAAAATGTATATTCATTGATACACGATCTGACAATGATCGCACATTTATACTCAAATCTGTTAAACAATTGAGCAATGAGCCAGATGAATCAGAAAATGTCCTTGCAAAATCTATTATAGACTATTATTTAAAACGTCCTCAGACACTGGTGGACATATGCCTTGCAGAATTTGTTTCAAGATACAACAAATACGGTGCTACAATTGAACCGAAGGCCAAACCCAATGTAATACGGTTTATCAATTTCAACAAACACTTTGATATAGAGAATCATTGTAGAGAGCAATTGGTTCTCTATGTTCCATTTACCATTAATGAGCATACACTGAAACAAAAATTTGACTCTTGGGAACATGTATACATGTACCATGGACAAACCATTCAAACAAACAGTGCAAAGTTCCTCCACAGCACAAACTCCGCATGGGGTGACATTGAAAAAACTATAAATGATCTTCAGTCTCTTCAAGATGAAAAGCTCATTGACCAGCCAATGCAAGCAAGGCTTTCCCAGAAAGAACTATATGACATTCAAACAGACCTTCCAAACATAGGTCATTCTAAC